>CM033323.1:40176609-40389382 GCA_019359835.1 Pharus latifolius | reverse complement strand
CCCACCTCCGGAGGTCCGTCACTCCCGGGGGGTCAGCCCGTCTCCGGGGGCTACCCCTTCCGGGGGCGTCACCACCTCCGGAGGTCCTTCACTCACCGGGGGGGCAGCCCGGTCTCCGGGGGTACCCTTTCCCCGGGAGGCGTCCCCACCTCCGGAGGTCCGTCACTCCCGGGGGGTCAGCCCGTCTCCGGGGCCTACCCTTTCCCAGGAGGCGTCCCCACCTCCGGAGGTCTTTCACTCCCGGGGGTCGGCCCGTCTCCGGGGGCTACCCTTTCCGGAGGCGTCCCCCCACCTCCGGAGGTCCACTCCCGGGGGGTCAGCCCGTCTCCGGGGCTACCCTTTCCCGGGAGGCGTCCCCACCTCCGGAGGTCCTGCACTCCCCGGGGGGTCAGCCCGTCTTTGGGGGCTACCCCCGCCCGGGAGGCTTTCGTTCCCCGGGGGTTCCCCCGTTCCCGGAACCATCCCTTGCCCCGGAAGGAATTCTCCCCCCTGGGACTACGCCTATCCCAAAGGGTATCCCCGGGTTACTTCCTACATTATAGGCCGTTCCCCCGTGGGGAAGTCTTCCCACGCCGCGGGCCGTCTCCGTGGCCGGGACTCGTCCGGCCCGCGATTCCTCTCCCGTGCCGGTGACGGGCGCATATCCGCCTCCTCCCCCGGGTCCCCCTCCTCGGGCTCCCCCGGTGAACCAAACGCGGTTCACTCGGGAGGAGGTGGAGCGCATGCGCGCGGCAAGGTCCGAAGGCGCCCCGTCCCGGTACGGCCGGGAATCACTCGGGCGCAAGCGCGCCCCCCTTGTCCCTACAGACAAGGGTAAAAGACCCATGCAAGAGGCCTCCGTCACTTCCGGAGGTCCCCCCGAGATACAAGAGGTGAGCTCCACCAACCCTGAAGAGCGAAGGTGGTACCGGAAGGCCGGCGGTCCGTTGGGACCCCTCTCCGATTCGGACAATGAACGCGCTTCCCCCGTGAAGGGGGATATCGATGCAAACTCCCCAAAGGAAGTGGAAGGGGCTAACCAACCCCTTTGCCGCCGCCTCCGGCGTGTTCGGTGGCTGAAACCATATCGGCCGCCCCATATCGAGCACTACAACGGGGAGGCCGACCCCTACGAGTTCGTGCAGGTGTACTCCACGGCCATCTCGGCGGTTGGGGGGGACGAAAGCGTCCAATGCAACGTCTTCCCCCTCTACCTCTCGGGAATAGCTCGGTCATGGTTCTATAACCTAAAGAGCGGGTCCATGAAGTCATTCGCGCAGCTGAAGCGCGAATTCTGCGCAAATTTCCAGGGGAATTACATCCGTCCCCTGGATTCGTCGCAGTTGTACACCGTTCGCCAACGGTCGGGGGAGACAATACGAAGTTTCTTCAAACGCTTCGCGCAGATCAAGAGCAAGGTGGCTCACGTCCCCGACTCGACGGTGATCGAAGCGTGCAAGAGTGGCATTCTCCCGGGAGAGCTCCACCGAAGACTCTCCCGGAGTTGCCCGTCCTCCGCCGACGAGCTCTTCAACGTACTCGAGAAGTATGCGAGAGCCGAAGAAGACGATCTCTGGAAAAAGCACCAGGGGACCTCCGTCCCCGGGGAGAGGGACGCGAAGGACCCCTCCAACAAACGTCCCTGGAGGGGGCCCCGCAACGAGCCAAGGCCTCGGGACACTTTCGTCCTCGAAGGTGGAGGCGGCTCTCGGGAGCCTAACCGGGGACAGCGCCCCTTTTCCAAGCCCAAAGGCGGTGGAGGAAGCCGATCCTCCCGTCCGCAAGAAGGCAAGGAGTCTGGAGCCACTTTGTGGTGCGCTTACCACAAGTCCAACTCCCATGCAACCCGAGAATGCCACGCGCTCCTCAACCATTTCGCGACATTCCTCGAGCAACATGGGCCGGGGGGAGGAGGAGGAGGCTCTACCTCCTTACCCCTTCCATCACCAGCCTTGGCGGCACTCCCCGCTCCGCCAGGGGGACGTCAGAGGCAAGGGCAGGAAAAGGGTTCGAGCAACGAGCTCCCCTTCCAAGCCTCCGAGAGGCACATCAATGTCACTGTGGGAGGATCTACCTCCGGGCGAGATTCCAAACGCCAGCGCAAAGAGTATGCGCGGGAGGTGAAGGTAATAGGGGCCGTTAACACGTCCCGGCCGTCCAAATGGTCGGACGTCCCGTTGACGTTCACCATCGAAGACGCGAGTGGGGTGCGCTTCCCCCACAATGACGCGCTGATCGTCTCAGCCACCGTGTTCAACTGCCGCCTTGCCCGAATCTTGGTGGACGGCGGGAGCTCCGCGGACGTCCTCTACCTAAAGGCATTCAAAGAAATGCAGGTGGACGAGAAGCTCCTGCAACCCGCGGTGGGGCCCCTGCAAGGATTCGTCCCGGGGAAAACCATACATCCCGTGGGGAAGGTCGACCTCCCGATGACATTCGGCACCCCAGATAATTACCGGACCGAAATGGTTCGGTTCGACGTGGTGGATCTCCCCTCCTCCTACAACGCCATAATGGGGAGAACCATCATCAACCGCTTAGGAGCAGCGGTCCACCACAACTATCTTTGCATGAAGATCCCCGGGCCGAGCGGGGTGATCTCCGTGCATGGTGACCAGGGTGTGGCTCGCTCTCTGTACGAGCGCGCCTCTGCAGTGATCAGGGACGTTAACCTGGTCAAGGCCCCCGGGGGAGGGAGCTCCCCCTCAATTCCAAACATGCCAATCACGCTCCCCGGGAAGTTCCTTCCCAAGCCTCGCCCTGAGGGAGACCTTCGGGAAATCTCTCTTTTCCAGGACGAGGGGAAGACCATCAAGATTGGGGCTGATCTCCCCGAGGAACACGCGACGCAACTCGTCGACTTCCTTCACGAAAACGCGGACGTCTTCGCATGGAAGCCCGCGGACATGGGGGGTGTGCCCAGGGATGTTATCGAGCACAAGCTCGCAGTAATACCCGGCCGCCTCCCGGTGAAACAGAAAATGACAAAAGCTCTCCCTCGAGAGGCAGGAGGCCATCAAGGTGGAGATCGCTAGACTCCGGGAGGCGGGGTTCGTTCGGGAGGTCCTACACCCCGAGTGGCTAGCGAACCCCGTCCTCGTAAAGAAGGCAAGCGGCAAGTGGAGAATGTGCGTCGACTTCACCGACCTCAACAAAGCTTGCCCCAAAGATGATTTCCCGCTCCCGCGGATCGACCAACTGGTGGATTCCACCGCGGGATGCGAGCTGATGAGCTTTTTGGACGCCTACTCGGGCTATCATCAAGTTCGAATGGCGGAGGAGGACGAGGAAAAGACGAGTTTTATAACTCCCCTCGGTACCTTCTGCTATGTCCACATGCCTTTCGGGTTGAAAAACACCGGGGCAACTTTCCAGCGCCTGATGAGCTTGGTCCTGAGGGATCAGATTGGCCGCAACGTGGAAGTGTATGTTGACGATGCAGTCGTCAAGAGCGTGCGCTCGGCCGCTCATATCGAAGACTTGGGAGAAACCTTCCGCAATCTCCGTAAGTACGGGTTAAGGCTTAACCCGGAAAAATGCGCATTCGGCGTTCGCGGAGGAAAGCTCCTCGGCTTCCTTGTGTCTCAAAGGGGCATCGAAGCCAATCCCGAAAAAATTCGGGCCCTCCTCGACATGCCTCCACCGCGTTCTGTCAAGGATGTACAACGACTCACCGGCCGCTTGGCCGCGTTAAGTCGCTTCGTCTCGCGCTCGGGGGAGCGCGGCCTCCAATTTTTCAAGATCCTCCGCGGCCTTGAGGGGTTCCATTGGACCCCCGAGGCACAGATTGCATTCAAGGACCTGAAGAAATATCTCGCGAGCCCTCCAATGCTCGTAAGCCCACGTCAGGGGGAGCCCTTGCTCCTCTACCTCACGGCCACTCCGGTTGCCGTCAGCGCGGTTCTCGTCAAGGAAGAAGATGGGCACCAACGCCCAGTTTACTATGTGAGCGAGGCTCTCCAAGGCGCTAAAACGAGATATACGAAGATGGAGAAGGTTTGTTACGCCCTCCTAATGGCCTCCAGGAAGCTCCGCCACTACTTCCTAGGCCACCCTATCACGGTGCCTTCCTCTCTCCCTTTGGGAGAGGTGCTTCGGAACAAGGAAGCGACCGGACGGATAGGGAAATGGGGGGCCGAGCTAGCCCCCTTCTCGCTATCCCTTACCGGATGAACCGCGATCAAATCGCAGGTCCTGGCGGACTTTGTGGCCGAGTGGGCTCCGGTCCCTGGGCTGGAAGAAGAAGCGCGTGCCGCCCCGCCGCGCGACAACCATTGGACCCTCTTCTTCGACGGCTCCCTATGCCTGGCGGGAGCCGGCGCGGGAGTAGTCCTGCGAAGCCCCGAGGGGAGAACTCTCGAATATGCAGCCAGGCTCGAGTTCCCCGCGACGAACAATGTCGCGGAGTATGAGGCCCTTCTCCTAGGGCTACGCCTCGCCCGCTCTTTGGGCATCCGACGCCTTCTCGTCAAGGGGGATTCTCAACTCGTGGTATGTCAAATGGACAAGTCCTACTTGTGCCATGACCCGAATTTGGGCCTCTACCTTGACGAGGTCCGGAAGATGGAAAAATACTTCGACGGCCTCGAGGCGCGTCGTATCCCGCGTAGGGACAACGATCGAGCCGACACCCTCGCCAGGGCAGCAAGTGCCCGGGGGCCTCTCCCCGAAGGGGCCTTCTTGGAAGTCATCTCAAAACCTTCCGCGACGGCTCCCGACCCGGACTCTGAGTCCCGCGACCCCGTCGTCACGGAAATCGTCCGGGCCACATCCTGGATGGCCCCCCTTGTCTCTTGCATCAAGGGAGAGGGGGAGCCCTCCGATGAAGCCGAAGCCAAGCGCCTTCGCGCTAAGGCGCGAGCGTACGTGCTGATAGAAGGGATGTTGTACAAGCGAGGGGCCTCGGCGCTGCTTCGCTGCCTCCCGCGGGAGGAGGGAGTTCAGCTCCTCGAAGATATTCACCTCGGGTGTTGTGGTTCTCACCTCGGCCCCGGGGCCGTCACGTCTAAAGCCATCCGCCAGGGTTTCTACTGGCCAACGGTCGCCCGCGACGCAAGAGACCTCGTCTCTGCTTGCGGGGCTTGCCAAAAAATGGCAAAGGGCTCCAACCTACCCTCCGCAACTCTGCAGGCAATCCCCCTCACGTGGCCCTTCGCGCGGTGGGGAATGGATCTCCTAGGCCCGTTCCCCCCAGCGTCGGGGGGATACAAGTATGCGGTTGTGGCTGTGGATTACTTCTCCAAATGGGTGGAGGCTGAGCCCCTCGCCGCCATCATATCTCGTGCGGTGCAAAGGTTCTTTTGGAAGAACATAGTGTGCCGATTCGGGGTGCCCCGCGAGATTACCGTGGATAACGGAACCCAGTTCGACTCAGCGATCTTTCGCGAGTTCTGCCAGAACTTGGGTACGACCCTCCACTTCGCCTCAGTGGCTCACCCCAAGAGCAATGGGGCGGTGGAGCGCGTCAATGGAGTTATCCTCCAAGGGCTCCGTCGCCGCCTGGAGCAAAGCGCCTCCAGGCGTGGGGCATGGGCGGAAGAGCTCCCGAGCATTCTCTGCTCCATGCGAATGACCCCAAGCCGAGCAACAGGGCGTGCCCCCTTCTCGCTCGTGTACGGGGCTGAGGCAGTGCTACCCTCGGAAATCAATTTCCGATCGCTGCGAGTCGAACTCCTCGAGGGAGTCTCGGCAGCCGCGTTTCAAGCCAACGAAGACAACCAGAGGCTGGAGGTGGACCTCGTTGAAGAAGAGCGGGACAGAGCCCTCCTCCGCAACGCCATTTACGAAAGCGAGATGGCGCGCGCCTACAACAAGCGTGTTCGGGGGAGGGCCTTCTGTTTGGGAGACCTTGTCCTCAAGCGCGTCACCGACCCTCGAGCCCAAGGGAAACTCAGCCCAAAGTGGGAAGGGCCATACAGGATTTCCACAATCCTTGGCTCGGGGGCTTACAAGCTCTCTACTCTCGAAGACCAAGAGCTGAAGCACACATGGAACGCGGACCTGCTCCGCAAATTTTACACTTAGTCTCCGAGCCTCCCCCCTTCTCCTTATTCGGAATTCACAAGGGGAAGGCGCGGTGAGTTGTAACAATGGCCTCAAAGGCCCTTTTGCCCTCCGCCCCTTTGTCTGCGATCCCGCAAAGGGTGGAGGCATTGTAACAGCTTGTTTTAATCAATGCAAGTGGTTTTTTCTCCATGTGTTTTTGTGCAGACTTCTTTAATCGCCCCTGAGGCAATACCCTCATCTCGAGGATGCCCTCCCCGTGAGGATGCCCCCTAAGGATGCCCTCATCGCGAGGAAGCTACAGGCTCCAGCTCAGCCTTAAGTCCCGACGGCGGGAGCCCCGTTCCCCCTTGGGTGGCTTACAATATCCCCTCGTGGACCGAGGGCGTAAGCGGCAACCTGGTTCCCAACGAACCGAGGTAACGAGTCACTTTGGGGACTAGTCCCCCCCCATACACTCTAGAGCTTGCTTTTATGCTCTTCCTCCTCCGGGAGCGATCTAGGTCGCGCGACCGATAGATCTTTTACCACACACTAGCCTGCACGAGGATAACCCTTCAAGGGTGCCACCCCTCATGGGAACAACCGCGATATTTTCTTATGATTTCAGCGCGGGCCGCCTGTTCAGGTCACCCCCCGCTGCAGGGGGAGGAGACGAAATACCTAGCTAAAAATTCCCTTCGGGGGGCATCTAAGGCATCTAGAATCCTCTGGGGATGGAGCCCTTGCTCCCCGGACTTTCGTCCCCCGGAGGAGGAGCCTCTCCCCCGGACCTTTCTCCGGAGATGGAGCCTTGCTCCCCGGATTCTCGTCCCCCGGAGGAGTCGTCTCCCGAGGAGCCTCTCCCCCGGACCTTTGTCCGGAGGTGGAGCCTTGCTCCCCGGATTCTCGTCCCCCGGAGGAGTTGTCTCTCGAGGAGCCTCTCCCCCGGACCTTTGTCCGGCGGCAGTCTTGCTCCCCGAATTATCGTCCCCCGGAGGAGTCGTCTCCCGAGGAGCCTCTCCCCCGGACCTTTCTCCGGCGGCAGTCTTGCTCCCCGGATTATCGTCCCCCGGAGGAGTCGTCTCCCGAGGAGCCTCTCCCCCGGACCTTTGTCCGGAGGTGGAGTCTTGCTCCTCGGATTCTCGTCCCCCGGAGGAGTTGTCTCCCGAGGAGCCTCTCCCCCGGACCTTTGTCCGGTGGTAGAGCCTTGCTCCCCGGATCCTCGTCCCCCGGAGGAGTTTTCTCCAGAGGAGCCTCTCCCCCGGACCTTGGTCCGGAGGTGGAGCCTCGCTCCCCCGGAGTTTACACCCCAAATACTCTCTCCCGGTGATTTAGAAGCACAAAATAAACGAAAAGTGCGATCTTTTTTATTCCATGGAAAATAAGCCGGGAGACAGCCTCTCCCGGTAGGCTTACAGGGTACAACCGGGAGTGATTACTCCCGTTGGGCATATGGGAGGCTACGTACGTCTAATGCGGAGAACCAGCATCTCCTAGGCCCATCGTCAAGTCCTCGCCATGTCCCGGTACAAGCTTCGAACTCGTCGCCTCGCTGCGTTGAACATGTCCTCCGGCCAGTATTCATACCCTTCGGGAGGTTCGATTCGCAAAGGAATCGCCTCCCACACTCCCGGGGGAGGTTCAGGCAACTCCGCGCGGTGGTTGTCAAAATTCGCCAAGTGCCAATCGGGCAACCACCGGAGCAAGGCTTGTTCCCCCCGGGGGACACCGGGGGCGAGACTCCCGGAGATTGGAGTGATTTCCACGTCCTTCTCCGGGACCCCCACCCCGGACACCTGACCATGACGAGATGCAACTTAGCAAAAATTTTTCATTTCATTGATGAATAATTTACAAGTCCGGGGTTCCCCCTACGGAACTACCGGGAGCAAAAATCCTATACAAAAAAATCCCCTAATCTACCCAGGGGGGACAGGAGGCTCATACTTTCCCGGCGTCGTCCCCCCCGGAGGAGGCGTCGCCCGGAGCTTCTTCCCCGGCCGCATGGGGACGTCTCGTTCGCGGGGGCTCAATCACGTGGTCGTAGAAAGCCCCCGCCAACTCCTCCAGCGCCGCCCGGCGTGGCTCGTAAAACTCCTGGAAGCTCTGGGGGACGAGGCGCCCAATAGCTTGGGCCCCGGCCCCCTGATACTCCACCAAGGAGGCTGCGAGCGCGGCGGTGGTGGACGCCAAGGCCCGGGCACGGACATCCGCGGCCTCCGGAATCACCGCGATGTGCCGGGTGAGGAACCTACGCGCCTCCGCCAAAGACACCAGCGGGTTGCGAGGATTCCCCTCCTCCCGGAACTCGACTCCGAGCCCAATCAACGTGGCCCGGAGTCGATTCCCCGCTGACACGAGGGCTCGCGCCCCCGTAGCCTCCGCCTCCTGAAGCGCCCGGGAGCGAGCCTCCTCGGAGGACGCGAGCTGCTCCCGGACGCCCTCCAACTCCCGGACGGCGGTGTCCCGGGCAACCTCCGCGGGGGCCAGCACTTCCTCCCGGAGGCGCTCCAGCTCCCGGGCGGTTGCGTCCCTCTCTTGGACGAACCTCTCCCGGGCCTGGACTGCCGCGTCCCTCTCCCGGACAGCGGCGTCACGCTCCGCTTCCGCGGCGGCCAAGGCCGCCCTCATGTCCTCGCTCTCCCGGGCGAGGCGAGTCCGGACGGCGCGAGCTACGGCGGTGGTCTAAGGAAAAAGAATGTCAGTAAATGCAAGCGAGGAGGAGGGAGTTTTCAAGTTTCTCACCTGTAAGGCCAGGGAGACGACTTCCCCGTACTGCTCATCAATGCCGCCCTCCCGGACGTGAGCTCGCACCGTAGGGGTGACGAGGCTCAGGGAGAGCTTGCGCGTCTCCTCCGAGGAGAAGAGAGACGCTCCCCGCGCCGGGGAACGGGGATCTCCTCCCATAGGCAGGCCCCCGTGGCCAATCCCACTCCCGGAGCCTTGGAGAGTGTCTCCCGGTGGTGGGGCGGGGGACCTCCCGTCCCCCGCGCGGGGAGAGCACTGTAGCGTCCTGGGGGCTCCCTTCCCCGGTTGCGGTGTCGTTGAGGTGCCGCCCCCGGGGGGGACGTGATGGCTCGCTCCCCCGGCAGGCGGTGTTGGGGAAGACGCGACGTCGGGGGCAAAGAGCGCATCCAGGCGCGCGAAGGCCCCGTTGCCCCGGAAGTACACCCCCGGGGGATCCTCCCGAAGAGCTTGCTCCGGGGAAGGAGTGGCGTCGTAGTCCCCGGAGGTGGACTCATCCTCCTCCATGACCACGTGGTCGAACACGCCTGATGCCCCCAGGGCATCAAGTTGCGCGACCAGCGTGGCCGTGTCCGTGGGGCTCTCTTCATGCCCCGGCTCCGGGGGCTGCGACCCCCGCTGGGGGGTGACTTGAGCCGGAGGAGTAGTCTCCCCCGGCCGCCGGGGGGCCATCGTACTTTGGACCAGAGATGGCCTCACCTCCCCCGGCGTTCGACGCGTCCCCGGAGTCGCCTGGGCCGGGGAGGACCTCACCTGCCCCGGGGGTCTTGTCTTTCCCGGTGCATTGGGCGTCCCCGCCGGCCTCTGTGCCGGCGCTGGTGAAGGGGGGTGGTCTTGATTGGAGCCCTCTCCCGGTACCTGCGCGGTCTTAGCACGTTTGGCCGCCGGGAGCGCCCCCGTCTCCCGCCGCCTGTGGGAGCCCGGGGTTGGAAGTGGAACCCTTTCCGGGAGGGTCATCCCGAAGGCCTCGGAGACGATGTTCTGGGGAGGACCATCCCCGATGGCAGCAAGACACCGGGAGTGCTCGTCCTCGTAGTACCTCCCGAGGAGGTGCTCCGCCTTCTCCCGGGTGGACTTGTAGGACCTAACTGCAAAAAGCAAAGTTTTAGAAACTAATCCCCGCGGTGTGAACTCCCGGAGAGAAGAAACTTACGCCGCACCACCGGGAATCGCGGGGGACGAAGCTCCGGGCCCAGTCCCGGACCCTTCCTACTCCGGCTGAAGGGACTAAGCTGGAGGAGGAGTAGCTCCTCCGCCAAGTCTCGCATGCTCCTCCGGGAGCGAGCCTCCTTCATTTTGGCGACAGAGGTTAGCTCCTCCATCGTCAGCACCGGAGGGCCGGGGGAACGACCTAATGTCGCCGGCCTCGCGGAGTAAATCATCTCCAGGTCGCCCGCCCGGAGATAAAACCATTTCCGGCTCCATCCCTCCCAGTGCTCTTGGGAGGCGGCCACCGGGTACTCTTCCGCACGGGAGGGAGCGAATTTCAGCATCACGGAGCCGTAAGTAGACTTGGGCCCGTGCTTCACCACCGGGGAGCTCTTCGATTGCACCCGGTAGAAGTATTGGAAGAGGCGGAGAGTCCCCTCCACTCCGGTGGCTATCTCGCTTAACCACAGAAACAGCCCCATCCTCACGAGAACGTTCGGTGTTAGGTGGTTCAAGGCGATCCCGTGCTCCCGGAGGAAATCTCGGAGAAGCAGGTGGATCGGGAGCCGCAGGCCCGCCTGGATGAAGGCCATGAAGGCCACAATTTCTCCTTCCCGGGGGTTTGGGGTCGTCTCCCCCGCAGCCGGGACGCGAATGTCCCTCTCCGCAAAAATCCTCCGGGAGATGAGGGTGTCCTGGTCCCCCGCAGCAAACTCGGTTGTCCCGAGATAATCGGAGGTTGCGTCCTCCGGGACACCCGAAGCCTTCCCGCGTCCCTTCGACGCCATTTCTTCTCCCGCAGGGCTTTGTGAAACCGGGGGAGAAGTTAGTTCCGGAGAGCAACCGGGGAAGAGGTTACTCCCGAAGAATTTGGTGGATTATGAGGATTAAGGAGAAAGAAAGCGTGCCTCCCTTGAGGTGGGCCCCTCCTTATATAGGCAGCTGAGGTGCCCTCGATGGCTGCCACGTGTCAGCTCGAGGGATCTGCACCGTGAATACGAAAGGTCGCACAAACATCGAGGCAATATATGGCCAACTTAAATAGTGCCCCTCTCCCGGACGAGGGCGAGTTATGGATGTTATATTCGCTCCCCGGGAGAGCCATGCTTCTAAGGTAACAAATCGCACCCCCCGGCGACATCAGTGTCCCCAGGGGTGTGGGGGGCTTCTGTTGGGGGAAAATACTAGCCAACGCCAGAAACGTCACCATGGGAGTTCCTTCTCCGGGGTAGAGAGAAACTTCCCCCGGAGGACCTCCTCCGGGCTAGGGAGAGCTCCTCTCCCGGAGCCCCTTCTCCGGGTCGGGGAAGACGTCTCCCGGAGCCCTCCCCCGGGCTCGGGAGAGACCTCCCGCGGCGCACCTCCTCAGGGCTAGGGAGAGCTCCTCTCCCGGAGTCCCTTCTCCGGGTCGGGGAAGACGTCTCCCGGAGCCCTCCCCCGGGCTCGGGAGAGACCTCCCCCGGCGCACCTCCTCAGGGCTAGGGAGAGCTCCTCTCCCGGAGCCCCTTCTCCGGGCCGGGGAATACGTCTCCCGGAGCCCTCCCCCGGGCTCGAGAGAGACTTCCCCCGGCGCACCTTCTCCGGGCTCGGGAGAGACTTCCCCCGGCGCACCTTCTCCGGGCTCGGGAGAGACTTCCCCCGGCGCACCTCCCCCGGGCTAGGGAGAGCTCTCCCGGAGCCCCTTCTCCGGGCTGGGAGAGGTTTCCCCCGGCGCTCCTCAGGTGGGCACTGATTTCGAGGGCCGCCACATGTCAGAAATCGGTGCCTTGGACCTCGTCAAAAGACCGTTTTGCCCCCGATCCTACGGTGGCAGCAGGGGTAGTTCAGTAATTTGCGTCTTTTGGGGTCTATATATACCCTTGTAACCCTCTTTTGTAACCTAAGACATTCATTTGTACTCAATCCATAAAGACAAAAAGGCGTGTTCTGGAGCCCTCACTTTGGGAGAGAGCCCCCTAGCCGACGCTCGTCGGGAGCACGTCGACAGGACTAGGGCCTCCACTGAGGCCCGAACCTGTATAAACCCCTGTGTCAATCTCTGGGATTGTCCAACGCGGGGTGACCCGTCGCACGGTCAGCTCGCGTTGAGGAACACGTGTTGCGCACTTCATCAAATCTGCCGAGGTATTTTTTATACCACGACAGAGGGTATTTATTAAATCACATGATTTCTTCTAACGGTTCCAAACAAAACCGTTATATAAGTATATTTTTTCTAACGGTTAATATATAATGAACCGTTAGAGAAAATCAAATCTATTCTAATGGTTCCCAAAATAAAGCTGTTAGTATAAATATATTTATACTAACAGTTAACATATAACAAATCGTTAGAATAAACTCAAATCTATTCTAACGGTTCCAAAATTCAACCATTAGAAGAAATATGTTTCTTCTAACGATTAATATATTTTGAACCATTAGAAAAAATCATGTCGGTTTTTCTAACGGTAACTTACTTCAAAATCGTTAGTAGAAATGTCTACAAATGCCCTTCTCCACTCCACACTATGTACACTAATGGTTTTCTTCTAGATTGAGAATAACTATTAGAAGATAAGGGTTCATAGACTGCATTTCTGTGCTAGTGGACTCTGGGTACTCTCGAACAGATCATTGTATTTCTCTAGCAGTCCCGACAAACGACTACAATCTTCTCGGCATGCCAACGACAATGCTACTTGAGTACTATCACTTTGACAACTGGTCGAATCATAACCAGGACATACTTGTGACATGTGTTGATGATTCGTTTGGCCTGATTTGTGGTAATCAAGTTCCAAGTGTTGACGTGAATGTCTCTACTGATCACAAACTTAACTCCATCTTTAGTGAGCTCGTACTCCTGCGCTCGCCGATGGAAGTGAGCATCACGATCATATAGATACGGACTACCAAAGATTACCTGACAAATATCAATAGGAACAACGTCACATTGGACCTCATCGATATATCGAGCAGAGATCGCAAACTTCAACACACACTGACTTGTAATCTATTGGTTCACATCAGATGTAACCCAACCCAGTGGATACGGTCGCGGGTGTGTTGTCGTCTTCAAACCAAGTCACCGAACCAGTCCAGCGGAAACTAAATTCTTCTGACTCCCGGGATCGAATATTGCTGCGACCACTTCGTGCTTCACCTGGATGTTTATAGTGAACAAGTCCTCCATTCGGTGATGGCATCAGGTGAATCCGACCTATTCTCCTTCGGCATTGCCATCAGCGACAAAGTCGTATCAGCCTCATCGACTGAAGTTACTCGAACAGCTCCTTCTTTGGGTGGAGCCGTAGTAACTGTAGCTGTTCTTTTCAGTGGTCCATTTTTCTTTGGTCGAAGCTCAAGATGAACCTTGTAGCATTTATCTTTGGAGTGTCTCGTGACTTGGCAATGCTCGCCAAAAGAACCTGTGCCTGTGTTCGAAGCGTTCTTCTTCGGACTCGGCTTTCTTTTTGTCGAGGTCACACTTTCCTTCGTGCCTTTGTCGCTGCAGGATTTATTCTTCTTTTCGATTGCCATAGCAGTTGTGCTCGCTGTCGCGATGTCTTGGACACTGAATAGGCTTAACTCAGCACTGATCGATTCTGAAGTCCAGACGTGTATTTCTGGGGTACTTGAGGATCCGACAGCGAAATGCCAATGACCATTGCTTGTCTCCAGAACTTTGTAGTATAGTCCTGGACATATTGGTCGTGCCGTTGGTATAGTCGGTGCCAATGATCCCATTGATGAGGATTATTACTCGAGTTAGTCCAAAATAATACACATCTGGTTCAAGATGAATACGAACCAGACAGGTGTCTAAAGGTCCGCTGTTATAGTCTCAGACGACCTGAGAAACGCGGACACAGGAGTAATTTTTGGTAGCAGGCTTTCTGTGATCATGAGGTCGCGGATGTTACACAGTCAGGAGGCCGTAGACGATGCACGGTCAGAAGGTCGTTGATTACCCTCGACCAGAGTAACTCAAGATTGCTTAGCCCCCTAACAAGCATATCCTCAGTATCATAATGGTTCTTCCACGTATGAAGGCAACTGCTAGGAGGTTAACATGTGCAGTTATCCCTTAATTGCGCGTGTTAGGCCTAGGTGGGAGTTAAGTGCGGTTACCAAAACTGCACTTCTACAACCGTTCAAAACCGTTGTGCATTGGTGCGCTTTTGACCGGTATAAAAGGGTGGGCAAATGTACAAGGCGAAGAAGACGACGACAGATCAAGCACAAGCTTTCATTAGTTAGTTTAGTCGGTTTTAGACAACAACACAGAAAAGATCTTCGCCTGTGATGATCTTTTCTTCAACTTTGTAAGCATTTTCCATACCTAGTGAAATCACAACAGGACGTAGGGCTGTTACTCCCACCATCGAGGGCCCGAACCTGTATAAATTTCTTTGTGCCCCAACAGACATTGCTCATCATCCCTTTCCGGAGGATCATTTCGAAAGGCCTCACAACTCACAAAATCTGCATAAGATCGACTAAGGACCCCGAGTCCAAATCGTCGACAGCTGGTGCCCACCGTGGGGCCTTTCTCAAGGTGTTCTTTTTTCTATCCGAAGGTTCGGTGAGCCATGTCAGGGACATATGTTTTCGAGAATGACTTTGATCTCGAGGATTATACCCATAAACAGATGCCTTCACCTAGTGATCCTATTCCAATGGAGGAAACAGGAGGCAAAGACGTCCCATAGGTCGATTCGACCACTCAGGTCATGTCTATCGACCAGGAGACAACAGACGCAGAACCGGAACCCAATGTTGTTTCTACTATGTTAGGGGTTGAATCCGCTCCATCGCACGACCCTGCCGAGGGCAAAGGCGATGTAGACCAGGAATTTAGTCCGGGGAGGTTCGATCCTAATAACCTGCACCGTCTTTTTGATTTCGAGTCCAACTCTGAACAAATAGAGATGTTCTCTCCATCGGTGACCTCGTTCCCTAGGCAATTCACTGCCTTATCAGAAGAAACGCCCGATTAGCGGACCGCTAGGGAAGAACCAGAGCGCAAGCAGAAAGAAGAGAAAGAGCGCAGACAAAAGGAGGATCAAGATCGCGAGCAACAAGATAATGAGCTCCGCAAAACAGCCGTAGAGGCTCTGCAAAATGTGCAAGCTCGTTACGACGCCGCTCCTAGTTCCTCCCGTCGTCTGCATTGTCTCAAACGCGACCAGACACCTTCTTTACCACCGGGACATTTACCGACGGACAAAGAGACAGTGACACCTGGCGCACCCAGGAGGAGCACACATGGCCGGCTTCGATCCATCACAGAGGTCCTGCGTAATTTTCCTCCTATTATCACAGATGCGCAGAAACCAGCTTTCGCCAAAATCTTGGTGGAGAGGTTAGACGAGGTCTCATCCGAGGTGACCCCTATAGCCTCTTCTCGGTCAGCGATACGTTCCCATGAAAGAGAATATTCTAACTCTAGTTTTTGTAGACGAAATTGGCCACCACTAGTGCCGTCTCGGCATGACAAAGCCAGACGGGCGGGAAATTCTCATGATCGGGAACGAATTCCTTTCCACTCTCACCTAGGGCCACGCGTGGTGTCTCCTTCGCGTGAGGTCGCCTGAGATCAGGTCGAGAAACGCAGATCCCTCCATGGTCCTTATGTTGGTTGTAAAGCTTTCTCGCCCGGCCTTCGTGCGGTCGTTTGCCCGGATAAGTTTAAACCAGGGGCTATTGAAAGATTTGACGGAACTCAAAATCCATCGGAGTTCCTTCAAATTTACATCACTGCTATTCAGACAGCAGGTGGCGATGACCGGGTCATGGCAAACTATTTACCTACAATGCTCGACGGACCGGCAAGAACCTGGCTGTTCAATCAGCCCGAAGGTTCGATATATAATAGGGAAATGTTGTGCGATGCCATCCTCAACAATTTCCAGAATTGTTATTAGAAGCCGGGAAAGAGGACGACATCCATCGACTGCGACAAACATCGACGGAAACTCTTCGTCAGTTTGTCAAAAGATTCGTCGGGCTGAGAAATACCATCCCGAACATATCTGACAATTGCATTATCAAGCCGTTTAAACACGCCGTTCGATATCAGAGGTTTACTGACGATTTACTCATCCACCCCCTCGATCAATAGCCGATCTTTTTGATATGGCTGATCGATATTCCGACGCGGCTGAGGCCGTTGAGTGGAATGGGATGGTGGACAAAGGAAATTTACCGCCTCAACCAGGTCTCAAGGACGTAAAGAAAGAGGATTTGAACAAGAAGCCGGAATCTTCATCAGGCGAGAAATCAAAGAAATTAAAAAGGAGTCGAATTGCACAATACCGAGAGGTCGCGGTCGCAGAGTAACCTTCGTCAACCAAAGGTAACAAATTTTCGTCTAAAAATAAAACTGCTTCTGGTGGTCACAGTGTCGACCAACCAGAGAAGGCGACTAACCCGCAGGAAGGCAAGAAGTGGTGTCCAGTCCACAACTCTGCAGGCCACGACCTCAAGAATTGCTGGAGTTGGTTGAAGCAGTTATATGACTTCTACCAGGGGATCAGACCAATGCTGACCTTGCCACCAAAAGAACAGACTTGAGGGCTAAGAGACGCCAGCGGGGATGAAGAGATGTCCTATCAGGTACCTAGTAATTATGTCAATGTCATCTTCGGAGGTTCCTCCTCTTTTGTTTCTAAATGACAATTTAAAGCTTTTTACCGAGAGGTGAACCAAGCGGAGACTCCCCTTGGTGAACCTCAGTACCCCCGTTGGTCGGATACTCCTTTGACGTTTGATCGCTCTGATTGCCCTGTGGGGCTCACTCAACCATTAAGGCTGCCTTTGGTCATTACCCCAATTATCAGTAATGCGAGAGGCGAAAGGGTCCTGATCGACGGAGGTAGTTCCTTGGACATTTTACTGGTCAAGGCACTGGACGAGATGCAAATTTGTCGTTCGAAAATCAAACCCATAATTCATCCGATTTATGGGATAATTCCTGGTCCCTCTATGATGCCATTGGGACAGGTGGTGCTCTCAGTCACGCTGGGCGAACCAGATAACATCCAAACAAAATTGGTTACCTTCGATGTAATTGATTGTGATTTGGCTTATAACGCAATCTTTGGCAGGCCAACTCTTGCTAAATTCATGATGGCTACGCACTACGCTTACTAGTGCGGCAAGTTGCCTGGCCCCAAGGGCGTTATTTCAGTCCGAGGCAGTCGCAATGTGGCATTGACATGTGATCGGTTATCCCTGGAGATGGTAGATCAGCTTCCCCTCCGAGAAGCCCAGATTGCCACAATGTCTACCGATACGATCAAAGCTGCTCCTCGACCAGATTGCCACAATGTCTCCGGTGGAGCTCCACGGGGAGGATCCCACTCTTGGACGCCTCGATAACTGTAGAGTCAGGGACATGAGCCACTTTTCTCTTGATCTGAGCGAAGCGCTTAAAGAAGCTTCGAATTGTCTCCCCCGTCCTTTCCCGGACAGTCTAGAGCTATGAAGAATCCAGGGGACGCACGTAGTTCCCCAGGAAGTTCATGCAGAACTCCCACTTGAGTTGTGCGAAGGACTTGATGGAACCGGCCCTCAGGTTGTAAAACCATGATCGGGCGATTCCAATGAGGTAGAGGGGGAAGACGTTGCATTGCACGGTCTCGTCCCCCCAGCCGTTGAGATGGCTGTGGAGTACACCTGCACAAATTCATAAGGATCGGCCTCACCGTTGTAGTTCTTGATGTGCAGCGGACGGTAGCCCGCAGCCAACAGATGCACCGGAGGCGGCGACACAGCGGCTGGTTATCCCCCTCAACTACCCGAGGAGATTCTCGGTCATTGTCCCCTTTGACAGGGGACACGTGCTCGTTGTCGGAGTCAGGGAGGGGTCCCAGCGGCCCGCTGACACGACGGTAGCGCCTCTTCTCCTCGGGGTTAGTCGAGCTAACCTATTGAATCTCTGGGTACCCCCCTGACATGAGAGCAGCCTCTTCGACCATTCTCTTCCCCCAATCGGGTCGGGAGTGTGGCTCACCGCAACCACGAGCCGGGGGGAGTTTTGATCAGTAACGGGTGTGAGGTTCCCCAGATTTTGCGGTACACATGCACTCTACCTCCTCCCGGATGAAACGGGTCTGATCCACCGGGGGAGCCCTCAAGGGCGGTCCCTGGGGAGGAGGGAGCTGATGCATGTTGGTCGCCGGCCCGGAGGATGCCACCGGCGGCAGGACTGGCCCGGCGCCGGGTGAGCGTCCGGGGCAGTGACGGGAGCTGGTGTGGGGAGGGTTACCGAGGCAAAAGCCGGCTTTGGCGCTGGAGCAGTCTTGGGCATCGACCTGGGGAGGCCTCTGGACGCATGGGCAGCCAAGGGCACGGGGAAGGCTCCCGGTGCGACGGCAGCCGCCTGCGGAGGTTTCGGGACCAGTGCCAGATAACTCCCTAGAACGGGGAAGGTTCTGGGCATGGGCCGGCCTCCCAGCGCGAGTAACATTCTCGATGCGACGAAGGCTCCGGGCACAGGCAAGCCCCCTGGCGCGGGAAACATTCCCGGCGTAGTGAAGGAGTTCTTGCGATGTGGATTCCAATTCCCAGAAAGCAAATTCCTTTAGGATGTCCTAGCGCACTATGGGCTGGAGCTGGTAAACCTTCATCCCAACGCCATTCTTATTTTGGCGATCTTCTAGCATTTGTGTGAAGCCTTCGTCGAAGTGCTACCAAGCGTAGATCTCTTTCGACGATTCTACTTCTCAGCATGGTCAAAGAGCGCCAGTGCCGCAGGATGTATATACGTCCGCATGAGGGAGAAGAAAGATTACCCCTTTCTCCCTCTGCGAGATTCTGTGCATGGATGGCACCAGAAATGGTTCTACTGCATCGGCCCATCAGAAAGTGGTCTCTGGTTCAAGAATCATCGACCGGAAAAGAGTAGTGAAATGGACACCGTTCCTGCTTTGAATCAAGAATTGAAAAAGCAGGTCCAGGCGATTCTTCACTTAGTCCATCAGGGATTAACAGCACGGTATATCATCCGTGACTTCGTGAAGAATAGGATAAGCCCCTTATGGAAGAGGGAACATCCTGCTTGGGAGGTGGAATCCATGGTGGACAACACCTTGGACTACAATACGGGTCTGTTCTCTGATCTACAAAATGTGCAGTGATGTCCTTGTCTGAAATTGAGAAAAGGACTAATAATCTTCTGCGGCCGTATAATGCCACCACAGAAGGAGCTCGAGGATCACCCCGGCCTCAGAGCTTGATCAACAGTGGCGATGATCTCAAACAGGAGAGTCAAAAGGTAACACTTCTTTCGAGGAAGATGTCTAAGAACACCTGTTGATTTTTATCACCAAATCGGAATTCTTGAAATGATGCAGTTGCTAAAGGGGCGCACCGCTGGGACAAAGCATGCTAGTGATGATGCCGGGCCTTCTGGGATGTCAGCATCAAAGAGGGTAAAGAGATCCTCTTCTAAGTCAAAGAAGACGAAGGAGCCGGCCCCTAAATCATCCAAGAAGATTATAGGAGGGGCTTCTTTGAAGATGAAAATAGCCGCAAAAGATACTGCGGTGAGATTTTCTCTTCCCCTTTTTGTGCCAAGTATGAATAGGAGTCACTTCTTAGTTGTACAAGGTAAGGGGAGCGAGGATGAGGAAGACGAGTTTCCTCTCATCCGCCGTAAGAGGAAGGCGACGAGCTCTCTGGAGGTTGACGTTCCAGAGGAGCCATCCTCCCTTACTATTGCCAACATTTTGTCCTCCATGGCGGGGGCCAATGTTGAGGCAAGGGGTCCTGTGGTCACGGAGGAACTTGCAGACACAGAAGAAATTCTCAGCCTTGAGGCATGTATCCCAGCCACCACGGTCACAGAGGATTCTGGGGTCGTGATTCCAACTACCGCAAGGTTGGTAATCCCTCCTTCGAATACTGAAGGAGCTGCTGTGGTAAAAACTTCACAGTCTTCAAATTTTCATTTCCTTGCACATGCCAATTGTATTTTGAATGTGCAGGAGGAAGAAGACACTGTACTGTTCAAGAAGAGAAAGACAAGGACAGTTGTTGATGACACTTCAATAGGGGCACCCATTGGGCTTCTTTCTCCCCAGAGCGCATCACCGAAACCCAAGTCTATAATGGGGTTTCAGCTCAAGTAAGGATATCGCATTTTTCCACATCGTGTTTGTTTTGAAAACATGGATGTCCCAAATCATGATATTTTCAGGACCCCTGTGTCTAGTGCCCAGCCGACCTCCTCAAGAACCGGCGCAACACCTACTGTGGAGGTCGAGGGTGACACAAGTGCGAGCACAATGGCTGAGGTAGCCTCTCAGGCCATTGTGGAGGAGATAATTGCGGACATCCAATCCCAAGGGATGGAAACCGCCAACTTGACCGCAGGAGTGGACCAGCAAGATCAACCATTTGCTGCTCCTGTTATCAAGGAAAGGACTGGTCTCGAGATTCAACCTTTGAATGAACCCGAGGATGCTTCTTTAAGCAACATCATTGAGGTAAGCAAAATTCTTTTACCTTTTTTGGAATTGCGAATCTTAGGAATGTTCAAGTTTAAATGGTAGATCTCATTGTGTTTCAGGATCTGACCTGCATGGTGACCAAGTCAAAAGCTTTAGCAACGTGTATTGAGGTCACACAATGGGAGATCAGTCGGCTAAAACAGTAAGTATCTGTATCTCATTTATTCCAACATGAACTTCATCTAAGTAACTGCCTTCCTTGTCATAGGAAAAATGCCTTCTTGACAAAAAGCATGGCTGATCGGCAGACCCAGGAAGAAGCTGTGGCTGCTAAATTTTTTTCTATGGAGAAGGAACTTCGCCAGGCACAGTTAAAGCTTTCCTGTAAGTTTTTCTTGCGACCAAAGAGAATTATTTCTTTACATGAACTACTAAAAATCAATTACTTTGTTCATGCAGTACAAGAGGATCAGATAAGCTCTCTCTCAAAGGAGAAAAATCACCTTCGTGCGACCATCAAGCTTCAGAGCTCAAAGATTGGCATTGCCTGTGAGGAAAACATGACCTTAAAGGTGACAATTTCATCCTACAGCAGTGTTCAATCAGAAATCTTCGAAAAATTGAAGATGGTTACAAATTTGCTGAAGGCAGATATAATCGAGCCTCAAAAGGACAACTTAAGCCTCAGCGATTCATGCAAACTGGTAGCGACTCAAGCTGAATCACTCCTCGAGTATCTTCCTGAAGATACAAAATGGCAAGAAGAGGCAATGAAGACCAATGCAAGATCTGTAGCCTCTGCCATTCTATGCAATTGAAGACTTAACACGGCCCAAGTTTGGATTTGTAACCGGTGGTAGGAGATGTCGAGATCGAGAGTGAAGATCAGCTTGAAGCCATTATGGAAGAGGTCAAGCCCCTCATTGAAGATCTTTTGAAAGAGTTTGGCTTACTGTAATTTCAATGTGATGAACAATGATCCTCTGTTTTTATTGTACCTGTACATGTACAATTATAATATGCAAATGCATGCCTTATTTTTTTTTGGATTGGAAAAATGTACTCAATTTTGTTTTACATTATGGCCATATTTCTCTAGCCCCCTCCTAAGATTGTACATACTGAAGACATGGTCTTATAATCTCAGGAGTAATATGGGTTACCGACGATCAGGAAATATCTAGTGAGTTCCTTATACATCGAGAAACGATTTATAAATTAATGTCTCAACCTAAGTACGATCATCTGGTCACACCAATACTGATCTTAGTACAATCCCAATGTTTATTACGAACTGGCAGCCCCTCAAATAATTAGAAACATGCTAGTAACTCTCATATGCGTTTGGAAACGGCTTATTTAGGGATGTCTTATCTAGATGCGACTATGAGATCGGCCAGCGAATCCAACTTGGTTATCATAGTAAGATGATTATCAGCGACCAACCCCCGAGCATGGCTCGGTCAGGGTAGAGCGAAAAGAAATCAAACCATAACATAATACAAAGGAAAATCTCATAATTTTCTAACAAAAACATGCTAATTGAAAAGGATAAAAGAGATGGGAAACTTACATGTAAAACTTACATAATTGATCTATGTTCCAAGTATTGGAAAAAATCCTTCCATCCTCCATCGCCAATTGGGCTGATCTTGGTCGCGATACTGAGACCACAGTATAACACTAGTACAGAAAAGCTTTCTTCTATCGGTAAAAAAAACCCTTCTACTATCGATTTTCGTACCGATAGAGATAGACACGATAGAACAAGACAGAACATTTTCTATCGGTAAATAACCGACAGAAGAAATTAACAATTCTATCAGCATCTTAGGAGTGTACCGATAGCAAACCCGTCGTAGTCTGACGATTAACGGTGGGAAAAGTACGACTATTCTAACGGTTAATTACATGATTACCGACAGGAAAATATTACTATTCTATCGGCACCTTATTATTGTACCGATAGAAAACCCGTCGTCATCTAACGTTTAGCGTTGGGAAAAATACCCATATTCTAACGGTTAATTATAAGTTTACCGACAGAAAAAAGTGTAGCACTCTCTCGTTTGGAAATGACATTATCGATAGAAAAAATCACAGTAGTCTCTCGGTTGTGGATGAGTTCACCGGCAGGAAAAGTCACTCTATTCTGACGGTTAATTTCAAGTTTACCGATAGAAAAATGGGTAGTAGTCTCTCGGTTGTGGATGAGTTTACCGATAGAAAAAACCACAGTAGTCTCTCGGTTGTGGATGAGTTCACCGGCAGGAAAATTCACAGTAGTCTGACGGTTAATTTCAAGTTTACCGATAGAAAAAACTACAGTAGTCTCTCGGTTGTGGATGAGTTTACCGATAGAAAATTTGTAGTGGTCTGTCGGCTATGAATGGATTTGCCGATAGAACATTCACATATACAGTACATTTTTTGCATTCACAATACAGTACATTCACATATACAGTACAGATGCAATACATTATAGATTGGATACACAATACAGTACAGATTGACACATTAGACAGTTATTCACATTTATTCACATATATATGGACAAATACAAATTGCAATCCAATGTGTACATTTATTGACATATATATTTATTCACATGTATATAAACAGTCTATGCACAGAGTACACGAAAAAGAGAAAATTATCATGGCGGATGGTTGGGCGCAACTTCCTCCATGACATATTGAGCCCATATTTGTCGAAGATCTCTAATCTTTGCATTTTCGTATGAGTCTTTCGACATGGCGATCTGCAAGCATGTGTGAATACTTAGTAACTAACTTCCTAATTTAGAACGTGACACCCAATTTTCAAATTTGAGTTAGCTATCGATCGATGCTTCCCTGGGGGAATTGGGCAAAGTTTGTCTGCACTAGGTCGTACATGTAGCACAACACATAAAACCCGCATTCCCACGATTGCGGCTGCTGATGGCACTGAGATAATTGCATATGCGAAGACATGTTAGCTATTGTTTCCATAAACTAATTAAGCATAAACAAAAAGTCTCATGAGTACCTCATATTCTTTCCAAGCTAGTAGGGAGCCCTGCGGTGCGGCATGCCTCCCTCCAGCGGACGCATATTTATCAAAAGCCCTGCATTTCAGTTAGTATTGCCCGTTAATGTATTATCATGAGCTAGTGAGGTGAAAATTTAAATCAAACATATAAGTTACTTACGCCTCCATATTCCCCTTGACCACATATTCCATGGATAATTTGTCACGCATCGAATCGAGGTAGTACACCTCGTTCCTCGGCGAACAGATCACGATGAGGATCCAGTGGCCCCTGCATTGTACGTAAAAGAGGACCGCGTGCTCAAAGTATATCTCAGGTGTAACATACAAGATCGAATTAAATTAGTACGAAATGCACTAACCTTTGGTGGTACAGCACCAGAATGAACTCCCTGTCCTGCTGCGCCATCAGTGCCTTGGATATGTACTGCTCAACGTGCGCGGCATCGTGCTCTAGCATCGTGAGGCTTATTTTCTCTGGGTCGAGGAAACCCACCTTGTGACACGCAGCCTCCGATGCTAGCCTATACATGCACCTGCATGCAAAGGACGACATTAGTATTGCACAGAAAGTTACTACATTTCAAATGAACTACAACAATGCACAGTTAGCAAACAGAGTTAGAAAACAGCAATACATAGCATCAGCAAACTCACAGGACTCCAGTCCGTATGATGGACATATCGAGCTCCTGCCCGTTGTAGAGGTCGAACAGATCCTCGTGTGCCACGGATATACTCCCGGGCTCACGGTGGAACTGTCCAGGCCTGTAGGGAACTAAGAAGTTCAGATTGCGCGGAGCTTGGTGTAGGTACCACACGTGGAGGTCTCTGGTTGATCGATCCAATTTGCGCAAAGCTGCCTCCGACATGAGTGGGGACCCGTTCGTGAACCTCTCCGGCTATCCCTGTCGCCCTTTTCCCTTGCCTTTTGCCGGGGACTGAGCGCGTACCTTCGAAGGCAAGGGAAAGGTGATGGCAGCTTTCTTCCGAGGTGAAGGCGTGGATGCGCTGGGTGGGGTGGAGGCCGTCTTTGATGTGTCCAGGGTCACACGAGATCGGGCCTCATGCCCCGAGCTGGGGGCGCAGTCCCCTGGTAGCCCAGCGGCAGGCCACTTCAATTAATGAGCACATATGTTAGATTATGCAAGTTGAGTGTACTGAGTAGGATATAATCTAAAATGTGTAGGATTTACCGGTTGTATTACAAGACACTTCTTGGGCCACTGTACGTAGGAGCCCACTGCCTCAGTAAGTGTCTGCAGTTCCTCTGTTGGGACTGGCAACGGAGAATCGTTGTAGCCCGGCATGGCCATGTCCACCTGTACCTTTGCGAAACACAACCGCAGAGGTACACAGTGGACCCGGACATCCGGCCCAGACGGATATACGAAGCCGTGTCCAACCACTTCCTGCCCGGCGCCTACGTGATTCTGTAGGATGCAGCCCTCCGGCCCCTGCAAATTTGTAACAATTAAAATAGGTTAGCGAAACAACTCTAACAGAATGGGAGTGGCATCAACTTAAGTGCACAGATGAAGGCTTGCAGTACCTCAAGTAGATCCACTGGATCCGCGAGTACCTTCGAAGCGCAACTGCTTATCCGACCCCGCGGGGTACCGTCGTCCTGGGGATCCGCATCTGCACTCTTGGCCAGCAATGCTTCTCTCAACCGTGCAAACTCTTCCCTCATTTGTGCGACCTCGGTCTGCACCTCAGACTGTACCTCAGCCCGTATCTCAGCCCACATCTCCGCCCGTATCTCCTCCCGTACCTCAACCCGTATCTTATCGGAGAGGTCAGCTTCCTTTTCCTTCCAGGTGTGGGCTTTCTTCCTCGGTGGAGCCGGATCTACGAAACCGGCCTTCCACGACACAATGGCTCCCACGGCGCGTGTCAGCCCGGGATGCTCCTTATTTCCTAGAGCCCAGGTGAGGATGTCGTTCTCCCTCTGCGGGGTAAACAATCCCTCCGCTGCCTCCTTCTCAAATGAGATCTGTTACATTTGAAGGTACCTTGTGAGACAAATTGCCTTATATACACTTGTGCGCACACAGTTTACGAGGTTACCCAACTTACCATTCGCCTCACAACATCGGCGTCCCCAGGGGTTGCGAACTGCACAGACCCCGTGGACGACACGGACCCCCTCCCCCTCCACCATCGCTTGCACCTCTCATCCCGGATCTCGGAGAGCGGCAACTCAGGGGTGTCGATGACAGGATTTTGCTCATCTTCCTTCTTCCACTGCTCCTCCTTCCCCGCATAGCCCCGGGATCTGAGCCGATGCGGGTGCTCGTTCCTCTTCTGGATCGCCCTATTCTTCTCGCTAAGTGCTTGAGATTATAGTTTCTATCGGTAAAAACAACAAAATACCGTCAGAGTAATGAAAAGGTGCCTTTTTCTATCGGTATAAACAATAAAATCCCGTGAGACCAATTTTCCCCAGAAAAATTTTTTGATTAAGTGCTTGAGATTGTAGTATTGGGTGCCCTTTTTCTATCGGTAAAAACAACAAAATACCGTCAGAGTAATGAAAAGGTACACACAATTTAACATCAAACAGACCGTGGTTGAAAGCTGCAGAATGATAAAGAAAGAGGAAAGATAGCCCGAAAATTGGAAAATTGACATAAAAAGAAATTGTTCATTCATTGTTGTTTTATCACTTACAAAAAAAAATAAAACCCATAATGCTAGGTCAAGGGGTGGTCTTAGCCCTGGCTGCATGTAGAATAGAGTCAGTTAGACTTGCAGCCAGGACGCAGGACTCCTCTAGCGACAAGTTGTCCCTAGGATCAACTACTACCGTGTCGAGAAGGCCTGCGACCTCCCTCAGCTTCGCTATGGTATCCTTCATAGTCAAACCGCAGCCAGCGATGGTCATATCCGCGGCTTTCTTCTCCTCGCGAAGACGCCTCGTCCTCGCCCTAGCATTGTCACCATCCGTCTTCATGCGCTTAATGCGCTGGAAGAGATCGTCAAGGTCAAGTCGTAGCTGAGTGTGCTTGTCTGTAAGGAGCTTGTGCTCCTCCTGGACGGCCCTCAGGTCGGCCTTCACTTTGGCAGTGTCTTCCACGGTGACCTTTCCCTGTGCAAATCAACAGGTCAAGAATGAACCGAACAAGGATTAACAATACATGGGTAAACCGAGGAGATTTAGAGTTCTTACCGGGGAGGGCGTGGCTGACGATCCCATGGAGGTTGCCATTGTGAAAGAGAAGATGAGGAGTCGAACCGTTCGAGAATTAGAAAAACAACAAAATACCACGACGCATGGCGAGGTACTTATAGAGTTTCCAAGGCGACGCAAGGCGACATGGTTGAGAATTCAAAGCGGCAGAATATTCTTCTATCGGTAAAAACAAGAAAAAACCGTCAGACAAAAATACCGTGAGACTAACGAATTTATTCTAACGGTAAAATAGAACAATACCGATAGAAAATGTTTTGAAGTGCCTGAGAGAAGTGCCTGAGACACATGAAAGTAGCGGATGTCCTTTTCTATCGGTATAAATAACAAAATACCGTTAGAAAAAAGGGATTTTTGCAGAACTTAATTTGACGAAGCAAGAGGCTGCGATGAGATTTTTGCAAGTGCTATTTGAAGGGAAGAATTAAGTATTTACAAGATAAAGGTACTGTACATGTTAGAACTCATGCTGTGGAGTAAAATTGAGATGTATTAATGCTGTGAACTAGCTTATCATTAAGTTCTAAAGAAAAATGTACTGCCTGATGTATTAATGATAAGTTCCTCACCTTGCTGCAGAACTTGTGGGCTGTTTGCTTGGTATTTATCCCTGAAATAGAAATTAATCATCAATGGTTCTCAACCCATAATCCTTCTTCGTGGTCATCTCACAGATACGTTGTTTCGTCGATATCTTCAGTACGGATAGATTTAATGTCCTCTAAAAATGGAGGTATTTCATCGAATTGGTTATACTCCTCTTCGTCGGCAACATCTTCGACCCCAACAATACGTCTCTTGCTGTGGAGGACAACATGCAAGATTGGATTGGCCGGGTCAACGATGTAGAATACCTGTGTGGCTTGCTTTGCAAGTATGAATGGATCGTCATGGTGTCCGACTCTACCAAGATCGACGAGAGTAAACCCGTAACTGTCAACTTGAACACCTCGAGGGATTTCGACCCATTGGCATCGAAACAGGGGAATCTTAAGTAATCCGTAATCGAGCTCCCATATTTCGTCAATAACACCGTAATATGAGTTCAGCGCCCTTACTGACCTGGCATCCTCGGAAATAGCAAACAGTGTCACTCCGCTACATTGCGTGCTATTCTTGGCATCTTGAGCTCTTGTGTAAAATGAATACCCATTGATGTCGTACCCCTGCCAAGTCCCTACAGTGAATCTTGGGCCTCTAGCCAACCATGTCACAGTTTCACTTACGGAGCCCTCGGCAGCTCGCGTGACTCTTTCTTGGATCCACTCAGCAAATTTCCTGTTATGTTCTCTGCTTACCCAAACGTCTGACTTCGAAGGATTCTGTGACCGTAACATTACCTTGTGCTCGTGTATGTATGGCTCGACCTCCGTCATGTGTTGTAAGACCCAAAAATATGATTTTGCGTACACATCACGAGCGGGGACGATAGCTTTGAATCCAATCGTTCTGATTCCCTCAAGCCTACCCTCGTGTCGGGACCTAGGAACACCAATTGGGTCAACCCCGGCCATATAATCTGTGCAAAATTCAATCACCTCCTCGGCGGCATAACCTTCCATGATACTCCCCTCGGGTCGACGACGAGTCCTTACGTATCCCTTCAATACACCCATAAATCTCTCAAATGGATACATGTAGCGCAGGCACACGGGTCCACAAAACTTAATTTCTCTGATAAGGTGAACAATCAGATGGACCATAACATCAAAAAAGGATGGAGGGAAATACATCTCGAGCTGACAAAAAGTTGTAACCACGTCTCATTGCAAAGCGTCCAGTCCATCGGGATCAATTACCTACGTGGACACAGTTGCGCCAAATATTCATATCAGAAAAATCTTCTAATTAAGCTCCACAAATGGAGGTAGTGAACTTATAGTACGAGTGCACGTACTTACCTTGCAAGATATTGCGTTGAAGAAATAACATAGGTTTGTGATTGTCTCTCTGACTTTAACTGGGAGAATGCCTCTGATAGCAATGGGAAGCATCTGTGACATCAAGACATGACAGTCGTGGGACTTCATGCCAACCAGTCTTAGGTCCTTCATAGACACAAGTTTTTTCAAGTTCGCGGAGTACCCACATGGAACTTTAACACCGTGCAGGCACCGACAGAGTTCTGTTTTTTCGCTCTTGGACAACGTATAGCAGGCCGGGGGGAGGTATGTATGCTTTCCATTCTCTAAAGGTGCAAGCTTAGTCCTTATCCCCATTTCCACCATGTCACAACGAGCTTTCACACCATCCTTTGTCTTTCCCGGAATGTTCAACAACAAACCAATCAAACTATCACAGACATTTTTCTCTACATGCATGACGTCAATGCAATGTCGAACTTGTAAGTGCTCCCAGTACGGTAGATCCCAGAGAATCGATCTCTTCTTCCAAACATTTTTTTCTCGAGGTTTAGAATGCTTACCGAACTCAACTTTGATGTCGTTTAAGCGCGAGTAAATCTCCTTACCGGTCAGAAACACTGGAGCTGATCCCTTCTCAGGCTTCCCGTTAAATGATTTCCTCTTCTTACGGTATGTGTGATGCACCGGAAGAAACCTGCGGTGACCCATGTACACTGTTTTCCGGCAGTTTCGTAGCCACATGCTCTCAGTTTCATCTGGGCAAATAGGGCAAGCCTTGGCTCCTTTCGTACTATACCCCGACAAATTGCCGTAGGCCGAAAAATCATTTATGGTGCAAAATATCAGGGCCCGCAAGATGAAATTCTCTTTCTTGTATGCATCCCACACCTGCACACCCTCGCTCTACAATTTCTGTAAGTCCTCGATTAAAGGCGCTAGAAACACGTCAATATCATTTCCGGGTTGTCTGGGTCCTGAGATTAGTAACGCCATCATGATGTACTTGCGCTTCATGCATAACCAAGGAGGAAGATTGTAGATGCATAAAAGAACCGGCCAAGTGCTGTGCCGGCTGCTCATATTACCATGTGGGTTCATACCATCTGTGCTCAGCCCGAACCTTACATTCCTAAGCTTACCGCCGAACTCAGCAAATGTTCTGTTGATGTTTCTCCATTGAATAGAATCAACTGGGTGTCTCAGTTTTCTGTCTTGTTTCCGGGCTTCAGCATGCCAACGCAAGTGCTTCGCGACTTACAGATTTGCAAACAGCCGCTTCAATCTAGGTATCACAGGCAAGTACCACACAGTTTTTGCCGAGGGCCCTTTCCTTACCTCGTGACGTTCACTGTCAATCCGGTCCCTACGCGTATACCTCGATGCGCCGCATCTTGGACAAACATGCAAACTGGAGTACTCGTTACGGTACAACACACAATCATTTGGGCATGCGTGTATTCTTTCGATTTCCATTCCCAACGGACACAACAGTTTTTTGGCTTGGTAAGTAGATCTTGGCAACTCATTTCCCTCTGGAAGCATGTCCGCTAGAAGATCTAATAGTGCCGTGAAACTCTTATCACTCCAACCGTTTCCTGCCTTCAAGTTATATAATCTCAGCACAGAAGACAGTTTTGTAAATGTTGCACATCCGGGGAACAGAGGCTTCTCAGAGTCAGCAATCAGTTTCTCAAATTCACAGAAGTCATTTTCGTTGTAATCTTCCTCTACATCACGTAACATCTCATCTAGATTGTCATCATCATCATCTACGTGCACATCGGAATGAACATTACCAAAATTGGGATGATCATCGATATTATTGCAATCCACATCCGAGTCATGCTGATTGGTAGTAGTGGTGCTTGTTTCCTCAAGATCTTCGCCATGCCATATCCAACGGGTGTATCGCGCGTTAAAACCACGACGAATCAAATGACTCTTAATTTGATCAGAGATGCTAAACCTCTTCAAGTTCATACAATCTGTACAAGGACAGAGCATATTTTTCTCTCCCTTCCTCTCCTTTTGTTGCTCAGCAAATTTAATAAACTCATTCACACCATCCAAATATTCAAGAGTAGTACGTTTTATTCCATATATCCAATATTTCCTGTCCATCTACAATTAACAAAATTTAACGAGTAAGCCATGCATGAAACCTGCCCGATTAAGTTATGTATATGTACATGTATAGCCTCTTACAACATATACATGCGTTGAACCCTAGCCTGACGAAATTAACACTAATTAACCTAGCTAACTACACAATACAAGCTAGTTAGCTCCTAAAACATGACGCATTTCCAGCTACCAAGCTCCCAAGCTTAGAGCTACAAACTTGGAACTACACAATACAGCTAGCTTGCAAGTAGAGAGGAAGGGAGATCTAGAGGGAGAGAGAGATAAGTGTCGACGATTAAGCGTACCTTAAAGAGAGGGGCGCAATCAACTTCCCTCCAGCCTGCGCTGATCACCCTAGCTGTGTAGCTGGAACTTTCGTCACAAACAGAGGGACACAGAGAGCAACAGAACAAATTAAAGAGTAGCTCAGCAATGGTCGAGTGGGGTTTTCCTTATAATGGACATTTTTCTAACGGTAAATACATGAAATAACCATCAGACTAACTTAGGTAATTTGCCGCTCACATATTCTATCGGTAAAAACACACACATACCGTTAGAGAATGTGCATTACCGAGCAAGTACAAGACTTCTTCTTTCGGTAAATATGTGTATTGACCGTTAGATCATGCATGACACAAAAGTTTTTCTATCGGTAGATATGTGTACGAACCGTTAGATGATGCATGACACTCGAGCAAGAGTTTTTCTATCGGTAAATATGTGTATTTACCGTTAGAATATGCATGACTTAGCAAATATATGTGTTTTCCTATCGGTAAATATGTGTATTTACCGTTAGAATATGCATGACTGAGCAAATATATGTGTTTTCCTATCGGTAAATATGTGTACTTACCGTTAGAATATGCATGACTGAGCAAATATATGTGTTTTCCTATCGGTAAATATGTGTACTTACCGTTACAGGAGGTACTGGTACCAAATTGGGACAAACATGCACATGCCATTTCTCACATTCAAGGAATCATATCAATGTAACATCAAACAGATCTTACATCAAACAGATCTTAACTAGAAGATAAAGCAATATATTTCAAGAAATGCTAATTTGTGGATTAACTAGGAGACACAAAAATACTTTTCGTAGGTACTTGGGACTTCATCTTGCCAAAGAAATTACAGATGCCAGTTCACAAATTCAGGTACAAACATACACATGCCAGTTCACAAATTGAAGTGCATGTCTGAAACAGCAGTACTACAAATACACACCTACCTACCAATACAATTAAATACACAAATACTCCCTGCACATTCAAGTTCATGTCCTAATTAGCAATACATGATACACAAATATACAACAATATACAAATACAACAATTCACACATTCGATGTATATTGCAAAAGCCACGTCTGAAATTAACAACAGATCACGAGGAGGACCCAGTGGCCCATACATGCATTTTACATAAAAGGGAACCTTTGCAGGTTGCCACAATGCAACTACCGACTACAAGTTAGACCTGATACATCACAAATCCATTCATCCAAAACAGCAAATGTCTGAACCACATTGGACTTAACCATAGGAGTTCAGTTCGAAGACGCCCGAGGAACTGGAACTGCCGTCGACATACATTTGTACGTATTGTTGATTTCCTCGGACTCAAACTCGATCAACTCAACTCAACTCAACTCAACTCCATTAACAAAAAGAACCTACCTTCCAAGATGTTGTTCTGTGTTGTGATGGTGTAGAATGGCTGTGCAAGTAACAACAATTCTTCTTCTCCAAACAGGTAAGCATCTGGCCACAAGCTGGTGCATGGAAAAAAATGTAAAATGCTTTCTATAGGTCCTGATTTGAGAAACACGCCGAGCTTAAGCATCTTCTCGACCGAGCCAACCAAGATCTCGCCCTTCACGTCCTTCCAGCTCTCGACGGTGATCTTCACCATTTCTTTCGCCAACAAGCCAACGTAGGCAGCGTACTGCGATGAAGAACCGTGAAATACGTTGCCCCTCACGAGCATCATCCAAGGACCTGAACAGATCATAATCATATTGAAAAGAAGACACATCAAAATGAAGGATACAAAAAAAGAAGAATTATTGCCATAATCGGATTAGAATAATCTAACAATATTGCAGAAATTTTACGTACCTTCCTTGGGATGCCGACGTCTAGAGGGCGTCGATGGAGGTGCGGAGGTGCAGCGGTCCCCTGTAGAGGTGCGCCGGCCGTCCATGGAGCTTACGGGTTAGGACTACGAGCCCCAGATGAACTGTGAGAATGAAAGAGACATACCTGTGTATTTATACAAATATATATTTTCTATCGCTACGAAAACAGAATACCGTTAGTAATAAAAACATCTGTAGAAGGCGAATGGTTCTATCGGCACAATAAATATTACCGATAGGAATGTTTGTACATATTCTATCGGTGTGTACGTACATTGCTGATAGAATATTACTAGTTGTAGAAGGCCAGCAGTTCTAAGATATTTTTTGCAATATTCTACCGGTATAAACATTCATTACCGATAGAATAAAACTATTTGAAGACGAACAGTTCTAAGCAATTTCTATATATTCTAACGGTAAAAGAATCCATTACCGATAGAATAAAAATATTTGTAGAAGGCCAACTATTCTATCGGCGCACTACATATTGCCGATAGGAATTTTTAATATACTCTGTCGGTATATTCATACAGTAGCGATAGAATAAGTCTAGTTCTTGAAGTCGACCAGTCCTATCGGCGCACAACATTCTTCCGTCAGTACTTATGCATCTCTTCTAACGGCAAATATGTTCATCACCGCTAGAGTAAATCATACTATTTATTCTATCGGTAAGTTTCTTATAAACCGATAGGGAAAATACATCCGTCAGGCTTTTATGACCGCGAGGCACATTTTCTATCGGTTTTCTGCTGTTTCACTAATAACCGATAGAATATAGGGGTTAGTAGACTGCATTTCTGTACTAGTGTAAGGGCCTTCCCACTGAGGGGAGAATTTGTTGCGATTAGACTGATTTAGTATTTTTCATAAAACCAAGTCACCCACGTGAAGACTAGGAGGTCACACCCAGTTACTGTGATATTTACATAAAGCTTGAAAATATACCGCAGACTTGATCAGCGCACGATCGCGTTTCTCCTCAAGGAAGGTAATATGCTGGGCACGTTGTTCGTGTTGATCAGCATGATGGAATTGATCTACATGAATAGACCCAATGTTAATTTCCATAGGTAAGACAGTCTCTGTGCCATATACTAGTTGAAAAGCTGTCTCACCCGTAGCTCGACTACAAGTAGTGCGTAGTTCCCATAGAATGGAATAGAGTTCATCTACCCAAGCCCCCGAGCGCATTGTAAGGCGATCAAAGACACGCTTCTTGATTTCTTGTAATATCTACCCATTGGCACGTTCAACGGCTCCATTGCTCTGCGGATGAGCTACAGATGCAAAGTACACTTTGGTCCCGATGTCGTCGCAATAGTCCGAAAAGAGACCACTAAGGAACTGGAAACCATTGTCGGTGATGAGACGACTTGGAATACCAAATCGTGTGACTATATTCTTATAAAAGAATTTATTTGCCGCAGTGGCAGTAACGTTACGGACTGGTTCAGCTTCAAGCTACTTCATAAATGTGTCAATGGCTATGAACAAGAACTTGTACCCATTTACCGCTGGGGGCATAGGACCCACAATGTCTATTCCCATACCGCAAAAGGCCATGTTAGAGGAATAGTTTGTAAAGCATGTGTAGACTGATGAACTTGCTTTGCATGAAATTGACACTGTGGGCATGTTTTGATCAAATATTTGGCATCATCGAGTGCCGAAGACCAATAAAAACCCTGTCAGAATGCTTTTCCAACCAGTGTTCGATATGACGAGTGTGCACCACATACACCATCATGAACTTCTTTCAAGAGGGATTTACCTTCCTCCTAAGATATGCAGCGCATGAATACTCCTTGAGTACCCTTTCTATACAAAATTCCATCAATGATTTTGTATAGACGCATCTTTCAAACTAACTGATCACTTTCGGTTTCATCCTTGGGCAAGGTCCCATGTTCAAGATAGATATGCAATGGACGAGTCCAATCTTCTTAATGCCCAAGGTTGGCGCTGCAAACTGTCGCTTGGTCATCCTCGATCGAAGCTATGATCGAAGGATGTTTTAAGTGTTCAACGAACACTCCTGTCGGAGCGGATGTGCGTGAGGACCCAATTTTTTATAATTGGTCTGCAAGTATATTGTCCTTTCGTGGGATGTATTGGACCTCGAAATGACTGAAGTGTTTTCCAATTTCCTCACTTCACCCAGGTAATGAGCCATTGTCTCACCGGAGGTGCTGTACTCCTTGTTCTCCTGGTTTACGACTAGCTGTGAGTCTCCCCTCACCACTAACCAACAAACTCCGAAGAATTTAGCTGCCCGGAGCCCTACAATAAGACCTTCATACTCTGCTGCATTGTTGGTCGCAATAAAGTGTAATTGAATGACTTACTTGAGTTGGTCGCCCTGAGGTGTGATTAAGACCACTCTAGCCCCCGAGTGTTGAAAACTGTGAGAACCATCGAAATACATCATCCAAAGGTCGTTGCATTGTAAATCTTTCGATTCTTGCACAGGAGGGTCGGGATTAGTCCATTCGACCACAATGTCTGCCAGAATTTGAGATTTAACTGCTACGCGAGGGATGAAATGGATGTCAAATGCTCCAAGTTCCACTGTCCACTTCGCGATATGTCCAGATTTCTTTGGGTTCCGGATTATATCTCCCAATGGAAAGGACGAAGGCACAATAATCTTGTGCGCTTGAAAGTAATGTAGTAGCTTATGCGAAGCCATCAAAAATGCGTAAAGTATCTTTTGGACCTCAGGGTAACGCTCCTTTGGTCCATGAAGTACCTTGCTTACATAATAGATTGGTTGTTGCACACCCTCTCTCTCCGCGACCAGAACCGCGCTAACCGCGTGAGAGGTGGCAGCCAAGTAAAGGAGTAATGGCTCCCCTAAATTCAGAGAAACCATTACGGCGGACTAGACAGATATGCTTTAACCCCTTGAAAGGCTTTTTCGGCTTCACCCGACCAGGTAAAACCATTATGTTTGCGAAGAGCCTTAAAGAAAGGTAGTCCTCGTTCGCCTAGTCGTGATATGAAACGGCTTAAAGCCGCCATGCGACTTGTTAGGCTCTGGACATCCTTCATGGTCGAAGGAAACCTCATTTGCTCAATGGCCCTGATTTTTCAGGATTAATCACAATTCCTCTCGAACAAACAAGGAAACCCAAAATTTTGCCAAAAGAAAGCCCGAAGGAACACTTTTTTGGGTTCAATTTTATTCCATGTTTGTTTAGATTACAAAAGGTTTCAGCAAGATCATCTAAATGATTCGAGCTTTTCAAGCTTTTTACAACCAAATCATCAACATAATTTTTGAGATTACGCCCCAACTAGAAAAGAAAGGTCTTTTGCATCAAGCATTGGTATGTGGAACCGGCATTCTTGAGACCAAATGGCATTCTAACGTAGCAGTCGGTGCCGAACGGTGTGATAAAGGCAGTTTTCTCTTCATCTTCTTCTGCCATGCTAATTTGATGGTACCTTGAGTAGACAACCAGGAAGCTCATCAGTTCACAACCCGCTGTAGAATCGACCAACTGATCAATGCAGGGAAGTGGAAAATCACTCTTCAGATAGGAACTGTTTAAGCTGGTGTAATCGACGCACATTCACCACTTACCATTTGACTTTAGGACCATGACTGGTTTGCAAACCACTCAGGATGATCGACTTCACGAATAAATCCTTCTTTCTGACGTTTTTCCATCTCCGAATAAATGGCTTCTTGCCGGTCAACAGCAAAGCATATGAGCTTTTGCTTTATTGGTTGTTGTCCAGGTCAAATTGCTAACCTGTGCTCAATTACCTCCCTTGGGACTCCAAGCATGTCAGATAGTTTCCACGCAAATACGTCTACGTTAGCCCGGAGGAAAGTAACGAGCTCGTGTTCCTATTTGTCGTCCAGGCCTGATCCAATACGAATGGCTCTAGATGGATCATCTGGGTACAATAGAACTAGCTTTAGATTCTCATCTGGTCGCGGGGCAACTTTGATCGTATCTGAGGCCATGGTCGCAATCTTAACATCTCGAAGGTGAAGCTGATCCACCAACTCCAAAGATAACTAATCACAAGTAAGTGTCGTGTTACGGCTGCCTCGGACCGAAATAACACCTTTGGGGCCCGGCAACTTTGTGCACTGATAAGCATAATGTGTTGCCGCCATGAACTTAGCAAGAGTTGGCCTACCAAAAATAGCATTATATGCCGAATTGCAATCAATTACATCAAAGGTAATCAATTCTATTCGGAAGTTTTCTGGTTCTCCCAATGTTACGGGTAACACAATCTGTCCCATTGGCATCATTCAGGGACCAAGGATTATCCCATAAAATGGATGAATTATGGGTTTAATCTTCGAACGAGGAATTTGCATCTCGTCCATGCCTTGACCAACAGAAAGTCTAAGGAAATGCCCCCGTTGATCAGAACTCTTTCGACCCGAGCATTGCTAATGATCGGGGTAATGACCAGAGGAAGTCTCAATGGTCGCGTGAGCCCAATGGGACAATCAACCCGATGAAAGGTCAAAGGATCAAAGGTCAAAGGAGTTTCTGACCAACGAGGATACTAAAGCTCACCAAGGGAAGCCTCAGCTTGATTTACCTTCGCGGTAAAAAGTTTAAAATTGACGCTTTAAAGCAAAAGAAGAAGAACCACCAAAAATAATATTGACATGGTTTTGGGGTACCTAGTAAGACATTTCTTCATCCCCATCAACGTCTCTAATCCCGCAGGCCTGATCCTTTTTTGGTAAGGTTGGCATAGGTCCGATTCCTTGGTAGAAGTCATCCAATTGCTTCAACCAATTGCGGCAATTCTTGAGATCATGCCCCGCCGAATTGTGGAATGGACACCACTTCTTGTTTCCCTGCGGGTTAGTTTGTTTTCCTGACTGGTCACTATCGCGATCACCAGAAGGAGGTTTACTTTTAAACAAAAACTTGTTACCTTTCCCTGGTGGTGGTTTTTCAGCGATGGCGATCTCTCGATACTGTCCAGCATGGTTTTTGGTCTTCTTGGATTTTCCACCTGACGATTCAGGTTTCTTGCTAGAATCATCCTTTTTGTCATCCTTGAGACCTGGTTGAGGTGGTAAATTTCCATTATTCACCATCCTGTTCCATTCCATAGCCTGGGTCGCATTAGAATAGCGGTCAGCCATGTCGAAGAGATCGGCTACTGACCGAGGTGGATGATGCGGTCATCTCCGCCTGCCACTTGAATGGCAGTGATGTAAATTTGAAGAAACTTGGATGGGTTCTGAGTTCCATCAAATCTCTCGATCGTTCCTGGTTTAAACTTGTCTGGCTAGACCACCACGTGGAGGCCTGGCGAGAAAGCTTTACAACCGACATAGGAACTACGGAGGAATCTGTGACTTTCAACTTGGTTGCGGGCGACCTCACCCTGAGGAGATACGCCTCGCGGTCCCAGATGAGAATGGACAGGCACGAGATCTCGATCACGGGAGCTTCCAACTTGCCTGGCCTTGTCATGCCGAACTGATCCTGGTGGTAATCGATTACGTCTGCCATGACTAGAGTGAGAATAATCTCTCTCATGCGAGTGAATCATAGACCGATATGACGCTATTGGAGTTGCATCGGATGCAACTTCATCAAGTGTATCCACCAAAACTTTGGCAAAAGCAGGTCTATCTGCGTCTTCCATATTAGGAGGAGGATTACGCAGGGCATCTACAATAACACGAAGTCGATCTTGTGTAATCCTCCTAGGCGCACCAGGTGTCACCATTTCCTCAACCGCCAGTGCATAACCCGGGGCTAAAGAAGGTGTTTGGTCACACCTGCGACCACGCAGATGATGGGAGGAACTAGGAGCGGCATCATAACGAGATTATGCAAGTTGCAGAGATTCTTTCGCAACCCTGCGAATCTCGTTTTCTCGTAGCTCGCGATCCTAACCCCTTTCTGTTTTCATTCCTGCTCCTCCTTTTGTCTGCGTTCCTGTTCCTCCCTAGCAATTCGCTGTTCAGGAGTTTCCTCTGATAAAGCAACAAATTCTCGGGGGAGCGAGGTCGCAGAAGGAGAAAACATCTATGTTTGTTCTGAATCAAATTTGAAATCAAAGAGAGACTGGAGGTTACCAGGGTCAAATCTCCCAGGACTAAGCTCTATGTTTCCATCATCCACGTCCTCAGAAGCAACGTGTTGCTGTACATGTTCAGCCTCTAATGCTGTAGAACTCACATGAGGCATCTGGTCTATCTTCTCTATCTCTTGGTCGATAGACATGACCTGAGTCGGAGAAGATGCATCCTAAGGAACATCCTCGCGATCAACCTCTTTCATCGGAATGGGATTGCTAGGTGAGGGCATCCGAACATGCGCATCATCGTCAAGATCGAAATTGTTCTCGAAATCATACGGCCCAGACATGACTTACCAGAACTCTTGATGAAAGGGAAACACCTTGAGAAAGGCCGCACGGTGGGCGCTAGCTGGCAACGATTTGGACTCGGGGTCCTCTATCGATCTTACGCAGATTTGTGAGTTGTATGTGAGACCTTTCAGGGTGTCCTCAGGTAAGTTAAGATAAGCAATGAAATAGAGACACGAGGATTTATACAGGTTCGGGCCCTCGATGGAAAGAGTAATAGCCTTACGTCCTGTTGTGATTGAAGAAAAACTTATGACCGTGCAAGTTATCCTGATAATGCATAGCCTGCGACCTTATGACCACGCAAGTACTGCGATCATAGAATGGCCCTGTGCCCATGACCTTTTGGTGTACAGGAAGCTATCCGTGTACAACCATAGTGGCGGCTAGGATACAGAGACATATATCATATCCGAACTCGACTTGAACAAGAGATATTAAATGAAATAAACTAGCTCGGGTGATAATCCTCGTCACATTATTCCCAATGTTCCGCAAAATCCGAAAGGGACCATAATGAATGGGTTTAAGCTTCTTACCTTCACCTTTAAGTCTTTCCTTACTCAGATGTAACCATAACATATCACCTTCTTGGAATTGAGCATCAACTCAGAGTCGATGATGTCACCCCTTGTACTTGAGTTGAGCTTTCAACAAGTTTTGTTCAACCTCACGATGGAGCCGTTGAATACCTCCAAGGAACTTTTGTGCTTGATCCAAATTAGATACTTCCTTGCTGTTTTGTGCCAAGGTAGGGATCGCAAACTCCATGTCGAATGGACTTTGTGGTTGAAATCCCAAACAGACCTCAAAAGGCGACTTTCCAGTGGATTCATCCTAGGTCCTAAAAGCAAACTGCAAGATGGTGTGCTTTCATCCTAGGTCCTCGGATGCTTAGAGTTATATCCTCTCAAGAGATGAACGACTGGGCGATTTACCACCTCGATTTGACCATCAATTTGAGGATGAAAAGCAGTACTCCTCTTTAGCTTGGTGTCCATCATCTTCCAGAGTGATCACCAAAAGTGATTAAGGAACCGGGGGTATCACGATTAGACACAATATGTCGCGCCCCGAAACTGGGACTACGACTACTCCTGTAGAGACCTAGCTCGCTGCAGCTAGTCCCATATATGCATAGCATACACATACCCTTGACTTCCCAGGATAAGTCAAGCACAGGAGTATATCACTTTGCAACAGAGTAACTTACAAAATAGTTAAGCAGTGTGGCCTGCTGGCCTTGATATTACATAAGAAGATTACAATGCCTTCACGGCATACATGGTTTAGCAAAATAACATCTACACAGCAGAAGATAGGTGACCCACCCACAAAAGAGAAGTGGACAGCAGAACAACACACATCAGGGCTCTGGCGGAACTGACGCTCCTCCTTCTGGATCCAAGTTCTCCACACCTTCATCTTGATTGCTGATCGCTCCGTCTATTGATTGGTAGGTTGCAAGGGTGAGCACTTACGTACTCAGCAAGTCATAGGTAAGAGTCACTAGTATAGAAATGCAGTCTTCTATCGGTAAAAAACACCCTTCTACTATCGGTTTTTGTACCGATAGAGATAGACACGATAGAACAAGACTGGACATTTTCTATCGGTAAATAACCGACAGAAGAAGTTCACTATTCTATCGGCATATTATGAATCTACCGATAGAAAACCCGTCGTAGTCTTACGTCCAGCGGCAGGGAAAGTACCACTATTCTAACGGTTAATTACAAGTTTACCGACAGAAAAAAGCATAATATTCTATCGGTATATTTGGAGTGTACCGATAGAAAACTCTTCGTCAGCGGTTGGAAAAGTACCACTATTCTAACGGCCAATTATAAGTTTACCGATAGGAAAAATCATACTATTCTATCGGCATCTTACAAGTTTACCGATAGAAAACTCGTCGCTAGCGGATTGAAAAGTACCACTATTCTAACGGTTAACTACAAGATTACCGACAGAAAAAATCATACTATTCTATCGGCATATTAGGAGTGTACCGATAGAAAACTCGTCGTCAGCGGTTGGAAAAGTACCACTATTCTAACGGTTAATTACAATATTACCGACAGAAAAAAGCTTAGTACTCTATCGGATATGTATGAGTTCACCGGCAGGAAAGGTCACACTCTTCTAACGGTTAATTTTGATTGTACCGATAGAAAAAAGTACAGTAGTCTCTCGGTTGTTGATGAATTTACCGATAGAGCATTCACATATACAGTACTTTATTTGCATTCATAATACAGTACATTCACATATACAGTACAGATGCAATACAGTATAGATTGGATACACAATACAGTACAGATGCAAGGTAAATTCACAGAACAAATTGACACATTAGGCAGTTATTCACATTTATTCACATATGTATGGACAAATACAGATTGCAATCCAATGTGGACATTTATTCACATATATATATTTATTCACATGTATATGAACAGTCTATGCAGAGTACACAAAAAGGAGAAAATTGTCATGCTGGATGGTTGGGCGCTACTTCCTCCATGACATATTGTGCCCAGATTTGTCGAAGATATATAATCTTTGCATTTTCATATTGGTCTTTCGACATGGCGATCTGCAAGCATGTGTGCATACTGAGTAACTAACTTCGATCCTAATTTAGAACGTGACACCCATTTTTGAAATTTGAGTTAGCTATCGATGCTTACCTGGGGGAATCGGGAAAAGTTTGTCCGCACTAGGTCGTACATGTAGCGCAGCACATAAAACCCACATTCCCACGATTGCGGCTGCTGATGGCACTGAGATAATTGCATATGCGAAGACATGTTAGCTATATATTGTTTCCATAAACTAATTAAGCATAAACAAAAAGTCTCGTGAGTACCTCATATTCTTTCCAAGCTAGTACGGAGCCCTGCGGTGCGGCATGCCTCCCTTCAGCGGACACATATTTATCAAAAGCCCTGCATTTCAGTTAGTATTGCCAGTTAATGTATTATCATTAGCTAGTGAGGTCAAAATATAAATCAAACATATAAGTTACTTACGCCTCCATATTCCCCTTGAGCACATATTCCATCGATAATCTATCACGCATCGAATCGAGGTAGTACACCTCGTTCCTCGGCGGACAGATCACGATGAGGATCCAGTGGCCCCTGCATTGTACGTAAAAGAGGACCGCTAGCTCAAAGTACATCTCAGGTGTAACATACAAGATTGAGTTAAATTAGTACGAAAAGCACTAACCTTTGGTGGTACGGCACCAGAATGAAGTCCCTGTCCTGCTGCGCCATCAGCGCGCTGGATATGTACTGCTCAGCGTGCGCGGCGTCCTGCTCTAGCATCGTGGGGCTTATTTTCTCTGGGTCGAGGAAACCCACCTTGTCACACACAGCCTCCGATGCTAGCCTGTACATGCACCTGCATGCGAAGGACGAGATTAATATTAATTTCACAGAAAGTTAGTCAGTATTCAAATGAACTGCAACATTAATGCAGAGTTAGCAAACAGAGTTAGAAAATAGCAATACATAGCATCAGCAAACTCATAGGACTCCAGTCCGTATGATGGACATATCGAGCTCCCGCCAGTTGTAGAGGTCGAACAGATCCTCGTGTGCCACGGATATAGTCCCGGGCTCACGGTGGAACTGCCCAGGCCTGTAAGGAACTAAGAAGTTCAGGCTGCGCCGAGCTCGATGTAGGTACCAGTCGTGGAGGTCTCTGGTTGATCGATCCAATTTCCGCAAAGATGCCTCCGACAGGAGTGGGAGCGCATTCGTGAACGTCCGCGGCTGTCCCTGTCGCCCTTTGCCCTTGCCTTTGCCGCCCTTGCCTTTTGCCGGGGACTGAGCGCGTACCTTCGAAGGCAAGGGCGAGGTGATGGTGGCTTTCTTCCGAGGTGGAGGCGTGGATGCGCTGGGTGGGGTCGAGGCCGTCTTTGATGTGTCCAGGTTCGCACGAGATCGGCCCTCATGCCCCGAGCTGGGGGCGCAGTCCCCTGGTAGCCCCGCGGCAGGCCACTTCAATTAATGAGCACGTATGTTAGATTATGCAAGTTGAGTGTACTGAGTAGGATGTAATCTAAAATGTGTAGGATTTACCGGTTGTATTACAAGACACTTCTTGGGCCACTGTACGTAGGAGCCCACTGCCTCAGCAAGTGTCTGCAGTTCCTCTGTTGGGACTGGCAACGGAGAATCGTTGTAGCCCGGCATGGCCATGTCCACCTGTACCTTTGCGAAACCCAACCGCAGAGGTACACAGTGGACCTGGACATCCGGCCCAGATGGATATACGAAGCCGTGTCCAACCACTTCCTGCCCGGCGCCTACGTGATTCTGTAGGATGCAGCCCTCCGGCCCCTGCAAATTTGTAACAATTAAGTGCACAGATGAAGGCTTGCATCAACTTAAGTGCACAGATGAAGGCTTGCAGTACCTCAAGTAGATCCACTGGATCCGCGAGTACCTTCAAAGCGTAACTGCTTATCCGACCCCGCGGGGTACCGTCGTCCTGGGGATCCGCATCTGCACTCTTGGCCAGCAATGCTTGTCTCAACCGTGCAAACTCTTCCCTCATTTGCGCGACCTCGGTCTGCACCTCAGATTGTACCTCAGCCCGTATCTCAGCCCGCATCTCCGCCCGTATCTCCTCCCGTACCTCAGCCCGTATCTTATCGGAGAGGTCAGCTTCCTTTTCCTTCCAGGTGCGGGCCTTCTTCCTCGGTGGAGCCGGATCTACGAAACCGGCCTTCCACGACACAATGGCTCCCACGGCCCGTGTCCGCCCGGGATGCTCCTTATTTCCTAGAGCCCGGGTGAGGATGTCGTTCTCCCTCTGCGGGGTAAATAATCCCTCCGCTGCCTCCTTCTCAAAAGAGATCTGTTACATTTGAAGGTACCTTGTGAGACAAATTGCCTTATATACACTTGTGCGCACACAGTTTACGAGGTTAGCCAACTTACCATTCGCCTCACAACGTCGGCGTCCCCAGGGGTTGCGAACTGCACAGACCCCGTGGACGACACGGACCCCCTCCCCCTCCACCATCGCTTGCACCTCTCATCCCGGATCTCGGAGAGCGGCAACTCAGGGGTGTCGATGACAGGATTTTGTTCGTCTTCCTTCTTCCACTGTTCCTCCTTCCCCGCATAGCCCCGGGATCCGAGCCGATGCGGGTGGTTGTTCCTCTTCTGGATCGCCCTATTCTTCTCGCTAAGGGCCTTGAACTCCTCAGTCCCCTTCTGCTTGGTGAATTCCTCCCATACCTCCTCCGATATGAAGGGGTACTTCTCGCAAGGAGATTTCCCCGCAGCTAGGAAGTTACTGACGAGCCAGCTCTTAAAGGTTTTCCATGTTCCGTTCATGTCCTTCAAGCAGGCAGTCCTAGGTGTATCGTCGGGGATGTTCCACTTAGCCTGTTTCCGAAAAATGCATACAATTAATCACGAGTTAGTTAAACTTTAGTATAAGCCAAGAGAACGTGATTACGAAAGAGTTTAGCGATTTCAGTTCATTTAACCTTCACTTCCGCCCACAACCTATCCCTCTCGTCCGCCGTCACGTCCTTCCAGCTCTGGACGGTGATCTTCACCCTTTCTTTCGCCAACAGCCCAACGTAGGCCGCGTACCTCCCAGCATTCTTTCCAATCGGCCTCCCAAATTGGTTGAACTCACAAGAAAGATCAGTGCGTTTGGCCAAACGCCCCAACGTCGTCGCGCCTCGCCCCACCCTCTTGCGCTGGGATGTAACAGCCCCATTTTCAGTAGTTACGATGGGGTTGGCCCTAGTCGAACCACTAGTACCATCCGATGAAGACGACGACATGACTTCCCCTACAAAACCTTCAACAAACCATATATATGGCAATTAATTCGCCTTGGAGTTCCATAACTCAGCCCAGGACTGGAGACTAACTAGGGCGGCAAAAGGGAAAATAATACAAAAAGAAAGACATGCATAAATTACTTACTGAACTCTTCAGAAATATTTTCTATCGGTAAACACATGAGCTGCCGATAGACCATAACAATTACCTCCACACAAGACAATTTTTCTATCGGCAAACACGTGAGATACCGATAGAACATAACAATGTTCTCTACATATGGAATTGTGTTGACAAGCCACCATTCACTGTCATCACATAACATTCTCGATGATTTGCTACACTAATATTCATGGGCCAGCATTATTATTTCACACGAAAATATGCACACAAGCATCTAAGTGCCACTGTGCATAATCTTTAGCCTAGCCTGTATGTGAGTCATCAGGACTTCACAGCTATTAGGTTGGGAAAAGTCATGTATATAGGCATTTGAAACATATACATCGAAGACCCATCCACATTGCCATATATTCATACGAAGTGAGTAAAAATTCCCAACCAAACTAGTACATTGCATGGCTCATGTCCTTCCAGATCCAAATTAAGTTTTACTACTTGTGCAGAAAAATTTTCTATCAGTAAACACATGAGCTGCCGATAGAATATGTGTAAGAACACCTCCAACATATAATCTGCATTACATGGCAGTTGGATACAATTGATCACACATACAGCAGTATAGAGAAGTTAAAATCTCAAAACAGGTTCATTACAGCACTGGAACATATTATGTAAACCCTAATTAAAATCAACATTGCCTGCGGAATGTACATAAGCTAACACAATAGGGAACCCTAGTATAATTGCAAAACTCGAAGAATTAGTACGTGCAAAACACTAGGATCAAATGAAGAAGATGCTGGAAATAGAACGACGAATTAGGTTATTTACGGCGGCGATCAGTTCTGGTGATGGAGAGGCGGTGTAGAACGCAGCGGCGACTGGCGAAGGACGAAAATAAGAACCAGTGGCAGTGACGAACCAGTGTCCAGCCGGCGATCGTCGTGTGGGAGAGAGGAAGTGAGTGCTCACGGCGGAGGTTGGGGTTTTCTTCGCTCTCGAAGAGACGCAGTGCTCTAAGGTGGAACTGTTCGAGTGGAGGGAAACTAAAGGCCCGTGTATGAGTAATAAAGTAGCGGAGGAACTTTTCTATCGGTATAACAAAATGATACCGATAGACTTATGTAATTTTCTATCGAAACAACAAAATAATACCGATAGAAAAAGTAAATTTCCCGGAAAAATATTTGAATTAGTGGATGCATTTTTCTATCGGTATAAACAATAACATCCCGTGAGACCAATTTTCCACAGAAAATTTTTTTAAAGTGCTTGAGATTGGGTGCCATTTTTCTATCGGTAAAAACAACAAAATACCGTGAGAGTAATGAAAAGGTGCCCTTTTCTATCGGTATAAACAAAAAAAATCCCGTGAGCCCAATTTTCCCCAGAAAATTTTTTTGATTAAGTGCTTGAGATTTGTGTGCCCTTTTTCTATCGGTAAAAACAACAAAATACCGTCAGAGTAATGAAAAGGTACACAATTTAACATCAAACAGACAGTGGTTGAAAGCTGCAGAATGTTAAAGAAAGAGGGAAGATAGCCGGAAAATTGGAAAATTGACATAAAAAGAAATTGTTCATTCATTGTTGTTTTATCACTTACAAAAAGAAATAAAACCCAAAATGCTAGGTCAAGGGGTGGTCTTAGCCCTGGCTGCATGTAGAATAGAGTCAGTTAGACTTGCAGCCAAGACGCAGGACTCCTCTAGCGACAAGTTGTCCCTAGGATCAACTACTACCGCGTCGAGAAGGCCTGCGACCTCCCTCAGCTTCGCTATGGTATCCTTCATAGTCAAACCGCAGCCAGCGATGGTCATATCCGCGGCTTTCTTCTCCTCGCGAAGACGCCTCGTCCTCGCCCTAGCATTGTCACCATCCGTCTTCATGCGCTTAATGCGCTGGAAGAGATCGTCAAGGTCAAGCCGTAGCTGAGTGTGCTTGTCTGTAAGAAGCTTGTGCTCCTCCTAGAGGGCCCTCAGGTCAGCCTTCACTTTGGCAGTGTCTTCCACGGCTACCATTCCCTGTGCAAATCAACAGGTCAAGAATGAACTGAACATGGATTAACAATACAGGGGTAAACCGAGGAGATTTAGAGTTCTTACCGGGGAGGCCGTGGATGACGATCCCATGGAGGTTGCCATTGTGAAAGAGAAGATGAGGAGTCGAACCGTTCGAGAATTAGAAAAACAACAAAATACCGCGACGCATGGCGAGGTACTTATAGAGTTTCCAAGGCGACGCATGGCAACACGTTTGAGAATTCAAAGCGGCAGAGTCTTCTTCTATCGGTAAAAACAGGAAAAAACCGTCAGACAACAAATACCGTGAGACAAACGAATTTATTCTAACGGTAAAATAGAACAATACCGATAGAAAATGTTTTGAAGTGCCTGAGAGAAGATGTCCTTCTCTATCGGTATAAATAACAAAATACCGTCATAAAAAAGGGATTTTTGCTGAACTTAATTTGAAGAGGCTGCGATGAGATTTTTGCAAGTGCTATTTGAAGGGAAGAATTAAATATTTACAGGATAAAGGTACTGTACATGTTAGAACTCATGCTGTGGAGTAAAATTGAGATGTATTAATGTTGTGAACTAGCTTATCATTAAATTCTAAAGAAAAATGTACTGCCTGATGTATTAATGATAAGTTCCTCACCTTGCTACAGAACTTGTGGGCTGTTTGCTTGGCATTTATCCCTGAAATAGAAATTAATCATCAATGGTTCTCAACCCATAATCCTTCTTCGTGGTCATCTCACAGATACGTTGTTTCGTCGATATCTTCAGTACGGATAGATTGAATGTCCTCTAAAAATGGAGGTATTTCATCGAATTGGTTATACTCCTCTTCGTCGACAACATCTTCGACCCCAACAATACGTCTCTTGCTGTGGAGGACAACATGCAAGTTTGGATTGGCCGGGTCAACGATGTAGAATACCTGTGTGGCTTGCTTTGCAAGTATGAATGGATCGTCTTGGTGTCCGACTCTACCAAGATCGACGAGAGTAAACCCGTAACTGTCAACTTGAACACCTCGAGGGATTTCGACCCATTGGCATCGAAACAGGGGAATCTTAAGTAATCCGTAATCGAGCTCCCATATTTCGTCAATAACACCGTAATATGAGTTCAGCGCCCTTACTGACCTGGCATCCTCAGAAATAGCAAACAGTGTCACTCCGCTACATTGCGTGCTACTCTTGGCGTCTTGAGCTCTTGTGTAAAATGAATACCCATTGATGTCGTACCCCTGCCAAGTCCCTACAGTGAATCTTGGGCCTCTAGCCAACCATGTCACAGTTTCACTTACGGAGCCCGCGGCAGCTCGCGTGACTCTTTCTTGGATCCACTCAGCAAATTTCCTGTTATGTTCTCTGCTTACCCAAACGTCTGACTTCGAAGGATTCTGTGACCGTAACATTACCTTGTGCTCGTGTATGTATGGCTCGACCTCCGTCATGTGTTGTAAGACCCAAAAATGTGATTTTGCGTACACATCACGAGCGGGGACGATAGCTTTGAATCCAATCGTTCCAATTCCCTCAAGCCTACCCTCGTGTCGGGACCTAGGAACACCAATTGGGTCAACCCCGGCCATATAATCTGTGCAAAATTCAATCACCTCCTCGGCGGCATAACCTTCCATGATACTCCCCTCGGGTCGACGACGAGTCCTTACATATCCCTTCAATACACCCATAAATCTCTCAAATGGATACATGTAGCGCAGGCACACAGGTCCACAAAACTTAATTTCTCTGATAAGGTGAACAATCAGATGGACCATAACATCAAAAAAGGATGGAGGGAAATACATCTCGAGTTGACAAAGAGTTGTAACCACGTCGTGTTGCAGAGCGTCCAGTCCATCGGGATCAATTACCTACGAGGACACAGTTGCGCCAAATATTCATATTAGAAAAATCTTCTAATTAAGCTCCACAAATGGAGGTAGTGAACTTATAGTACGAGTGCACGTACTTACCTTGCAAGATATTGCGTTGAAGAAATAACATAGGTTTGTGATTGTCTCTCTGACTTTAACTGGGAGAATGCCTCTGATAGCAATGGGAAGCATCTGTGACATCAAGACATGACAGTCGTGGGACTTCATGCCAACCAGTCTTAGGTCCTTCATAGACACAAGTTTTTTCAAGTTCGCGGAGTACCCACATGGAACTTTAACACCGTGCAGGCACCGACAGAGTTCTGTTTTTTCGCTCTTGGACAACGTGTAGCAGGCCGGGGGGAGGTATGTACGCTTTCCATTCTCTAAAGGTGCAAGCTCAGTCCTTATCCCCATTTCCACCATGTCACGACGAGCTTTTACACCATCCTTTGTCTTTCCCGGAATGTTCAACAACAAACCAATCAAACTGTCACAGACATTTTTCTCTACATGCATGACGTCAATGCAATGTCGAACTTGTAAGTGCTCCCAGTACGGTAGATCCCAGAGAATCGATCTCTTCTTCCAAACTTTTTTTCTCTAGGTTTAGAATGCTTACCGAACTCAACTTTGATGTCGTTCACGCGTGAGTAAATCTCCTTACCGGTCAGAAACACTGGAGCTGATCCCTTCTCAGGCTTCCCGTTAAATGATTTCCTCTTCTTACGGTACGTGTGATGCACCGGAAGAAACATGCGGTGACCCATGTACACTGTTTTCCGGCAGTTTCGCAGCCACATGCTCTCAGTTTCATCTAGGCAAATAGGGCAAGCCTTGGCTCCTTTCGTACTATACCCCGACAAATTGCCATAGGCAGGAAAATCATTTATGGTGCAAAATATCAGGGCCCGCAAGATGAAATTCTCTTTCTTGTATGCATCCCACACCTGCACACCCTCGCTCCACAATTTCTGTAAGTCCTCGATTAAAAGCGCTAGAAACACGCCAATATCATTTCCGGGTTGTCTGGGTCCTGAGATTAGTAACGCCATCATGATGTACTTGCGCTTCATGCATAACCAAGGAGGAAGATTGTAGATGCATAAAAGAACCGGCCAAGTGCTATGCCGGCTGCTCATATTACCATGTGGGTTCATACCATCTGTACTCAGCCCGAACCTTACATTCCTAAGTTCGCCGCCGATCTCAGCAAATGTTCTGTTGATGTTTCTCCATTGAATAGAATCAGCTGGGTGTCTCAGTTTTCTGTCTTGTTTCCGGGCTTCAGCATGCCAACGCAAGTGCTTCGCGACTTTCGGATTTGCAAACAGCCGCTTCAATCTAGGTATCACAGGCAAGTACCACACAGTTTTTGCCGGGGGCCCTTTCCTTACCTCGTGACGTTCACTGTCAATCCGGTCCCTACGCGTATACCTCGATGCGCCGCATCTTGGACAAACATGCAAACGGAAGTACTCGTTACGGTACAACACACAATCATTTGGGCATGCGTGTATTCTTTCGATTTCCATTCCCAACGGACACAACAGTTTTTTGGCTTGGTAAGTAGATCTTGGCAACTCATTTCCCTCTGGAAGCATGTCCGCTAGAAGATCTAATAGTGCCATGAAACTCTTATCACTCCAACCGTTTCCTGCCTTCAAGTTATATAATCTCAGCACAGAAGACAGTTTTGTAAATGTTGCACATCCAGGGAACAGAGGCTTCTCAGAGTCAGCAATCAGTTTCTCAAATTCACAGAAGTCATTTTCGTTGTAATCTTCCTCTACATCACGTAACATCTCATCTAGATTGTCATCATCATCATCTACGTGCACATCGGAATGAACATTACCAAAATTGGGACGATCATTGATATTATTGCAATCCACATCCGAGTCGTGCTGATTGGTAGTAGTGGTGCTTGTTTCCTCAAGATCTTCGCCATGCCATATCCAACGGGTGTATCGCGCGTTAAAACCACGACGAATCAAATGACTCTTAATTTGATCAGAGTTGCTAAACCTCTTCAAGTTCATACAATCTGTACAAGGACAGAGCATATTTTTCTCTCCCTTCCTCTCCTTTTGTTGCTCAGCAAATTTAATAAACTCATTCACACCATCCAAATATTCAAGACTAGTACATTTTATTCCATACATCCAATATTTCCTGTCCATCTACAATTAACAAAATTTAACGAGTAAGCCATGCATGAAACCTGCCCGATTAAGTTATGTATATGTACATGTACAGCCTCTTACAACAGATACATGTGTTGAACCCTAGCCTGACGAAATTAACACTAATTAACCTAGCTAACTACACAATACAAGCTAGTTAGCTCCTAAAACATGACGCATTTCCAGCTACCAAGCTCCCAAGCTTAGAGCTACAAACTTGGAACTACACAATACAGCTAGCTTGCAAGTAGAGAGGAAGGGAGATCTAGAGGGAGAGAGAGATAAGTGTCGGCGATTAAGCATACCTTAAAGAGAGGGGCGCAATCAACTTCCCTCCAGCCTGCGCTGATCACCCTAGCAGTGTAGCTGGAACTTTCGTCACAAACAGAGGGACACAGAGTGCAACAGAACAAATTAAAGAGCAGAATAAAGCTGATCACCACTTGGCTCCCTGGACGTGGCCTCCGGGGCCTCCCCAGGCGCCGCCTTTTGGCTCCCGGGACATGGCCTCCGGTGCCGTCCCGGGCGCCGCCTTTGACCCGGTGATGTGGCCTCCGGCGCCGTCCCGGGCCTCATCGCCCTCCTGAAGGTAAAGTCTCAAACTGTTTGTCACGTGCAGGTCACGCGAGGAGCGCCTCGGGAACTAGCGACCACCTGTCAAGCATCCAAGGCGTTTGACCGGGAGAAGGACAGTCCTACCCTTCAATCCGACGGTGGCTTCCGGGGTAGTTTAGGTTTTTCGCTTCTTTTTGGGGCTATAAATAGCCCTTGTACCCCTCTGTTGTAGAGGATCGGTTCTTTTATTGGAATAGCTAAACTCACAGACATGCTCCGGAAGCCTCTCCACCGGAGAGAGCCTCCCCAGCCGACTCCGGTCGGAAGCGCGTCGACAGGACTAGGGCCCCCACCGGGACCCGAACCTGTATAAACTCATGTGTCATTTTTTGTGCTTGTCCGGCGGGGGAGGACCGGTCATCCGGTCAACCCGCGCCGCGTAATCTTCGCTAGGATCACTCTCAAAACCTGCCGGGGTATTCGCAATACCACGACAATTTTGAGATACTCATAAAAGAAGAATTTGTGTTGAAAAGCATTTGGGAGGTGTTCCCTGAATCAGATTTGAATTTGGAGATGATTTGCAACATTTTGCCTTTTTAGGCTTTTAGAAAATCTGGAAAAAGGACTGATCTGCGATATTCTTGGACTGATTTGCGAAAAAGATTCAGATGGTAAAATCTGGCTGCCAACTTTTTGGATTAAGGTATTGGCATACCCTTGGTCATAATCCAGGAATAATCTGGTCTGAACTTGGCTAAGATTTTGATTAAATATGAATTTCTGAAACTTAGGGTATTTAGGTAAAAACAGATTTTCTGTTTTCGAAAACAGAAAGGAGTTGATAAATCTGGAAGTTAGAGATAGAATTGAATCTGGGTTCTGAAGGCTTTTAGATTTAGGATAACTGATAGATCAAATCTGGGAAGTCAGATCTTGACTTGGGGTCACAGGATAGATTTGGAGATTTTAGGGCTAGAACAGAATAAAGCTGAGGCTGATTTGGTTGATCTAGAAGAGACATATGCATGCATGATTTTTAAGAAAGAAACTTTTCACCCCAAAACTCAGGATGTTACACAATAGAAGTCGGTAGTCCGAAATTATCCAAATGTGCTGAAAGAACACCCGAGCTGCTTCTTCTCCCTTGAAAGTCTTTTGACAAGGTATGAGAATGATCATTTTGGAGAACCGATTAACAACCACAAAGAGATAGTCGCTGCCACGTCGGGTCTTAGGCAATCCTCCCAAGAAATCCATGGATATGCTTTCCCATGGTCGCGATGCAACTGGCAAAGGGGTGTACAAACACAATTTCTGATTTGCTGGTTTCGAGATGCTGTAGAGACCACAGCCTCAAACAAAACTAGTCACATCCTACTGCATGCGCGGCCAAAACACATGTCGGTGAAGATTTTGCAAAGTCTTTGTAACCCCAAAATGTCCAGCAACCTTCGATGTATGCGCTAATCTCATCCATTGAATTTGAGGTGCTCCACGAGGTATACAAAGCAAATTTCCTTTATACAAGAGTCCTTCTCGACAAACGAACTCCGTAGGTTTCCTTGTTTCGAGCTCAACCAGTGCCGATCGAAAATCAGGATCTTCACTGTATATTATGGCATAGTCATCATGACATGAATGAGGGCTCGATCTGCATGAATGTTGATAAGCAGAGGATCGTAACTGATGGTCGCGACAACATGTCCACCAATCTGTTGTGTACGCCCTTCTTGTACTTAATCACCAAATTAAACTACGGCAGATATGACATCCACTTCATATGTCGAGCTTGCTGTAGCTTTGACTGAGTTTACAAATATTGCAAAGGTTGGTGGTCCGTGTGGACAACAGTCTCTTTGCCCAAGAGGTAACACCGCCAATGTTTTACGGCCTGATGCAGTGCACACAGCTCCTTGTCGTAGGTCGGGTAATTCTTCTGAGCTCCCTAAAATAACTTGGAGTGATACCCACTGGTCGACCTTCTTGCATGAGCACTGCGCCCATTGCATTACGTGAGACATCGGTTTCTAGCTCGAACGGTTTCTACAGATCTTCACTGATCTTCCTCTTCAGCAAGAGAAACATGTCCTCATGTTTCCTTGTCCACTCGAACTTCTGGTCGATTCTGGTTAATGCATGCAATGGAGAAGCCACAATCGAGAAGTGTCATCTAAACTTCTAAAGGTATTGGCATGCTCCCACAAAACTACGTAGTTCCATAACTGTTCATGGTCGCGGCCACTCACAAATCACTTTCACCTTATCCGGGTTGATTTGCAATGTACACTTCCCGACCATGAATCCCAGGTAAAGTAGAGTTTGCTGGCCAAACTCGCACTTCTTAGGGTTGAGGCGAAGTCGATGTTGCCGAAGCTATTTGAACACCTTTTTGACATGAATGAGGTCCTCATCCCACGAACGACTATAGACTAGTATGTCGTCGAGGTAAACGATCACAAAGTCATCGATGAACTATCGCAACACGTCATTCTAAGACGCATGAGAGTTGCCAGGGCATTGCAGAGGCCAAACGGCACGACCAGCCATTCGAACAGACCTTGTCCCATTTTTAACGCGGTCTTCCACGTATCCTCCTCTCAGATGCTGACTTGATGATATCCTGACTTAAAATCTAACTTTGAGAAGACAGGAGCATGCTTCAATTGGTCTAGCAGGTCATCAATACGAGGAAGGGGGTACCGTTTCTTGATGGTGATCTTGTTTAGTGCTCGGTAGTCGATGCACATATGCCAAGTCCCACCTTTCTTTGGCACTAACACCACAGGAGATCCACAAGGTGAACTATTTGATTGAATGACACCATCGTTCAGCAACTCACCAAGTTGTCTCTTGATCTCTTCATTCTCCAATACTGAGTTACGATACATACTCAGATTGGGAAGTGGCGCATCGGACATGAGCTGAATTTTGTGCTTGACTAGATGTTTCAACGGATGACCCTAGGTACTCTCGAATAGATCACTATATTTTTCCAGCAGTCCTGAAAAATGACCAAAATCTTCTCAGCACACCAACGACAATGCTGCTCGAGTAATATCACCTCGACCAATGGGTTGAATCATGACAAGCACGTATTTGTGACATGCATTGACGATTCCCTTAGCCTGATTCGCAGTAATCAAGTCCGAAGTGTTGACGTGGACATCTCTACTGATCATTAACTTAACTCCATCTTTAGTGAGCTTGTACTCTTGTGCTCGCCGATGGAAGTGAGTGTCTCGTTCATACAAATACGAACTCTCAAAGATCACCTGACAAATATCGATAGGAACAACGTCGCATTGCACCTCATCGATATATCAAGCAGAGATTGCGAACTTCAACACACATTGACTCATAATCATTGGTTCACATCAGATGTAAACCAACCCAGCGGATACAATCACTAGTGTGTGGTCGTCTTCAAACCAAGTCACCGAACCAGTCTACTAGAGACCAGATTCTTCTGACTTTCATGATCGAATATCGCTGCGACCACTTCGTGCTTCACCTGGATGTTGATAGTGAACAAGTCCTCCGTTGGGTGATGGTCATTCAGATGATCGGAACCCTTCTCCTTTGGCATTGCCATTAGAGACAAGGTTGTATCCGCTTCATCAACCGAATTCACTCGGACAACTCCTTCTTCGGGTGGAGCCATAGTAGCTGTAGCTGTTCTTTTCCCTGGTCCGTTCTTCTTTGGTCGAAGCTCAGGATGAAGCTTGTAGCATTTATCTTTGCTATGTCCTGCGACTTGACAATGGTCGTAAAAAGTACACATGCCTGATTTCAAAACATTCTTCTTCAGACTCGGCTTTCTTTTTCTCGATCACCATAGCAATTGTGCTCGCGGTCGCGATGTCTTGCACGCCGAACAAACTAAACTCAGTGCTGATTGATTTTTGAAGTCCAAATGTGTATTGCCGAAATACGTGAGGATCGGACAACAATATGCCAATGACCATTTCCTGTCTCCAGTTTTCCGTAGTATAGTCTTGGATGGTCTGGTCATGCCGTTGGTATAATCTGTGCCAACGTTCCCATCTCTCCTCAAGGTAACCCATCGGATAGAATTTTTGTCATAGGAGTCATTTGAATTGACCCGATGCAAGGTCGTCAGCTTCACCACTAGCGATAAGGGCTTCAACCATGTCTTGGCGTGGTCCTTCATCTTCAAAGGCGCAAATTTCATCTTTTGGACGCTACTGAACCCTTTCAGGTTAAAGTGGTCTTGAGTTGATCGATCCGTGAGTCTAACTTCTCGGCATCGATCTCCCCATCATATATGGGTATGTCAATCTTAGCGCCGACCTTAAAAGATCCAACGACTAAGGAGGTGTTGGCGAGGCCGTCGGTCTTGTGGTCGTCTTCTTCTTCCTTGTCGTCTGCCCTGCGCAAGTCTTCACCAGTCTTCACATCAGTAACCTTCCCTGCGTCAGGAGGTACGATCATGGCCTGCTGCTTAATCCAAGCAAGCACAGTGTCCATGTCAGTGGAGAGCTTAGCCACTTGATCGGCTAGGTTAGCTTGAACGGAGATATCGTCAGACATCTTCGGAGACCTGACTATAGGAACCGTCGAATTATCGCCTGGAGTTTCGCCAGAGGTTATGTAACCCTGGTGAGTCTTTACCATACACAGGACAGGATAATTGCTCTGATACCAACTTGATCCGTCTGAGACCTAGCCTTGGTTTTCGCACTAGGATCGCCCAGATACTAATATACGGAATAGTGGGATCTTACTCGGAATTACCGAACCCCAAGATGATTCAAAACACAGCTCAAAGTAATTGCACAACTCTTTATTTCAAAGAGGGCTTTACACGTCGATGAACTTCAATCTAGACTCGATGATCTAAACTCAAACTATTAGAAAGTATTTGTAGCCCAATCGTATGAATACGTATCAGACTCAATAACCTAAACATGTTAAACTCGGACAACTAACTAAACCTAACAGGTAAAGCTTAGTTTTATATATATATATATATATATATATATATATATATATATTTGGATCGGAATACAACTCCGACCAGAGAACAAATCCTTCTCAAGGTCGCGAACCAATCCATGGTCGCGAAACATTTTCGAACTCGGTTAAGGTCACGAAGTCTTATACGACTCGACCTGAAGATCCTCCCGGATCAGAAACAGAAAGAAAAACCTAGGGTTTTGAGAATTTCATAACCATCAGGCGTAATTCTTTCCAAGGTCTGAGAATTGAAAGTTAGTTTCAATTGTTTACCAAGACAGATTAAGTTGTAAGTATGGTCACTGGTACAACTATCAGAGGATCACTTCTATGGTTAAGTTTGGTGGGAGCCTCTCCCTTATTTAGGATCCTGTGTCAAGGCACCAAGGAATCAAGAACTACCCTAAATTCTTGCTAAGGCTCAACTGTTACATTTGTTTCCAGAACAAGAATTTACAGTTTAGAGGAAGAAAACATAAGGAACTAACTACAAAAATTAAGATCGAAATCGAGGAGGAATTACGCCTTTCCCTAACCCTAGAAGTGAATTACTCGCAAAATGCCATAAAAATACAGAAATAATATGAAATAAAAGAAAACATACTTGATTTTATCAAAGAATTAAGTCTACCGTCCTTACCGACTTACAAACGAGGAAAATAGAGAAGGGGGCTCTACTAAACAAAACTAAGGAAAGCCTAAGAAAACATGTAAAAGAGCATATCAATTGAACCAAAAGCTTCTCTACTTATGATACAATGAGTTAACGTGCCCAAGTATAACTCTTGATGTGCAGGCAACGTAATCTGGCTTTAAATAGCATGAGAAACAGATAAATCAGAGTTAAAACCACCAAAATCGACCAAAATAGCCTTGGAACCGAGCCGAGCACGACCTGTTGCACATGACGTGCTCCAGGCCGAGCACAGGTCGTGCCCGCGATTGTGCTAGGCTCGGTCAAGTGGTGACACTGTGACCAAGCGACCAGGCTTGTTCGACCGAGACTTGTTCAACAAAGACATGTTCGATCAGGCGACTAGTTGCATTCAACCAGAAGTCTTCAACTATGGCGTGTTCGATCATGGCTCTTCCTCGTTCAAGTGTGCTCGACCAGGGTTCCTTTTCGTCCATTTTTGGTGTCTTTTGTCGAAACTGGTCCAAACATACTCAAAATGTCCTCAAATTTTGCAGGTTTTTTTTTGACGAAATGCAGTAGACAAGAAGCCTACTGCTAATTATATATTAAAGATAATAAGAGGTAGCATAGAACAAAAGAAAGAAGGAAAAGGAAAATTACAAATGATCAATCCAACTAGAAATTTGAAAGTGAATCCTTTGAGAAGATCTTTCTGCCGCCAGCTTCATGTCCAGAATAAAGGCTTTTCTCCAATACGCAAAAGGAGGAGCAACATCTTGAAAGATTTGCATGTTACGACATTTCCATATATTCCATAAGGCAACAATGATAACCTCCATGTAGAAGTCTTTAGTGATTGCATTGATAGATTTGGAGTTCCACATCTCATCTATCCAAGTAGAGTTTAATGACCAATACAGACAGATTAAACTCCAGCATTGATTGGTAAAGTAACAATCAAAGAACAAATGAGTTTTGAGTTTCCAAGATCCCTCCAACACAGAGTTCACAATCCAAAGAAGAAATCTGAAAATTCTTTATAGCAAGCCTCTCTCTATTGTTTATCCGGTCCCACAGTAATATCCAAAAGAAGAATTTGAGTTCACAGCATTAATACATCTCAATTTTACTCCACAACATGAGTTCTAACATGTACAGTACCTTTATCCTGTAAATACTTAATTCTTACTTTCAAATAGCACTTGCAGAAATCTCATCGCAGCCTCTTGCTTCTTCAAATTAAGTTCTGCAAAAATCCCTTTTTTCTGACGGTATTTTGTTATTTATACCGATAGAAAAGGACATCCGCTACTTTCATGTGTCTCAGGCACTTCAAAACGTTTTCTATCGGTATTGTTCTATTTTACCGTTAGAATAAATTCGGTAGTCTCACGGTATTTGTTGTCTGACGGTTTTTTCCTGTTTTTACCCATAGAAGAATACTCTGCCGCTTTGAATTCTCAACCGTGTCGCCATGCGTCGCCTTGAAAATTCTATAAGTACCTCGCCATGCGTCGCGGTATTTTGTTGTTTTTCTAATTCTCGAACGGTTCGACCCCTCATCTTCTCTTTCACAATGGCAACCTCCATGGGATCGTCAGCCACGCCCTCCCCAGTAAGAACTCTAAATCTCCTCGGTTTACCCCTGTATTGTTAATCCATGTTCAGTTCATTCTTGACCTGTTGATTTGCACAGGGAATGGTAGCCGTGGAAGACACTGTCAAATTGAAGGCCGACCTGAGGGCCCTCCAGGAGGAGCACAAGCTCCTTACAGACAAGCACACTTAGCTACGGCTTGACCTTGACGATCTCTTCCAGCGCATTAAGCGCATGAAGACGGATGGTGACAATGCTAGGGCGAGGACGAGGCGTCTTCGCGAGGAGAAGAAAGCCGCGGATATGACCATCGCTGGCTGCGGTTTGACTATGAAGGATACCATAGCGAAGCTGCGGGAGGTCGCAGGCCTTCTCGACTCTGTAGTAGTTGATCCTAGGGACAACTTGTCGCTAGAGGAGTCCTGCGTCCTGGCTGCAAGTCTAACTGACTCTATTCTACATGCAGCCAGGGCTAAGACCACCCCTTGACCTAGCATTTTGGGTTTTATTTTTTTTTGTAAGTGATAAAACAACAATGAATGAACAATTTCTTTTTATGTCAATTTTCCAATTTTGTGGCTATCTTCCCTCTTTCTTTATCATTCTGCAGCTTTCAACCACAGTTTGTTTGATGTTAAATTGTGTGTACCTTTTCATTACTCTGACGGTATTTTGTTGTTTTTACCGATAGAAAAAGGCACCCAATACTATAATCTCAAGCACTTAATTAAAAAATTTTTCTGGGGAAAATTGGTCTCACGGGATTTTATTGTTTATACCGATAGAAAAAAGCATCCACTACTTCAAATATTTTTCCGGGAAATTTACTTTTTCTATCGGTACTATTGTGTTGTGCCGATAGAAAATTATATAATTCTATCAGTATCAATTTGTTGTACCGATAGAAAAGTTCCTCCACTGCTTTATTACTCGTACATGGCCCTTGGGTTTCCCTCCACTCGAACAGTTCCACCTTAGAGCACTGCGTCTCTTCGAGAGCGAAGAAAACCACAACCTCCGCTGTGACCACTCACTTCCTCTCTCCCACACGACGATCGCCGGCTGGACACTGGTTCGCCACTGCCACCGGTTCTTATTTTCGTCCTTCGCCGGCCGCCGCTGCGTTCTACACCGTCTCTCCATCACCAGAACTGATCGCCGCCGTAAATACCCTAATTCGTCGTTCTATTTCCAGCATCTTCCTTATTTGATCCTAGTGTTTTGCACGTACTAATTCTTCGAGTTTTGCAATTACACTAGGGTTCCCTATTGTGTTGGATTATGTACATTCCGCACGCAATGTTGATTTAAATTAAGGTTTACATAATATGTTCCAGTGCTGTAATGAACCTGTTTTGAGATTTTAACTTATCTATACTACTGTATGTCTGATCAATTGTATCCAACTGCCATGTAATGCACATTATATGTTGGAGGTGTTCTTACACATATTCTATCGGCAGCTCACGTGTTTACCGATAGAAAATATTTTGAAGAGTTCAGGAAGTAGTTTATGCATGTCTTTCTTTTTGTATTATTTTCCCTTTTGCCGCCCTAGTTAGTCTCCAGTCCTGGGCTGAGTTATGGAACTCCAAGGCGAATTAATTGCCATATATATGGTTTGTTGAAGGTTTTGTAGGGGAAGACATGTCGTCGTCTTCATCGGATGGTACTAGTGGTTCGACTAGGGCCAACCCCATCGTAACTACTGAAGATGCAGCTGTTACATCCCAGCGCAAGAGGGTGGGGCGAGGCGCGACGATGTTGGGGCGTTTGGCCAAACGCACGGATCTTTCTTGTGAGTTCAACCAATTTGGGAGGCCGATTGGAAAGAATGCTGGGAGGTACGCGGCCTACGTTGGGCTGTTGGCGAAAGAAAGGGTGAAGATCACCGTCCAGAGCTGGAAGGACGTGACGGCAGACGAGAGGGATAGGTTGTGGGCGGAAGTGAAGGTTAAATTAACTGAAATCGCTGAACTCTTTCGTAATCACGTTCTCTTGGCTTATACTAAAGTTTAACTAACTCGTGATTAATTGTATGCATTTTTCGGAAACAGGCTAAGTGGAACATCCCCGACGATACACCTAGGACTGCCTGCTTGAAGGACATGAACAGAACATGGAAAACCTTTAAGAGCTGGCTCGTCAGTAACTTCCTCGCTGCGGGGAAATCTCCTTGCGAGAAGTAACCCTTCATATCGGAGGAGGTATGGGAGGAATTCACCAAGCAGAAGGGGACTGAGGAGTTCAAGGCCCTTAGTGAGAAGAATAGGGCGATCCAGAAGAGGAACGACCACCCGCATCGACTCGGATCCCGGGGCTATGCGGGGAGGGAGGAGCAGTGGAAGAAGGAAGACGAGCAAAATCCTGTCATCGACACCCCTGAGTTGCCGCTCTCCGAGATCCGGGATGAGAGGTGCAAGAGATGGTGGAGGGGGAGGGGGTCCGTGTCGTCCACGGGGTCTGTGCAGTTCGCAACCCCTGGGGACGCCGACGTTGTGAGGCGAATGGTAAGTTGGCTAACCTCGTAAACTGTGTGCGCACAAGTGTATATAAGGCAATTTGTCTCACAAGGTACCTTTAAATATAACAGATCTCTTTTGAGAAGGAGGCAGCGGAGGGATTGTTTACCCTGCAGAGGGAGAACGACATCCTCACCCGTGCTCTAGGAAATAAGGAGCATCCCGAGCGGACACGGGCCGTGGGAGCCATTGTGTCGTGGAAGGCCGGTTTCGTAGATCCGGCTCCACCGAGGAAGAAGGCCCGCTCCTGGAAGGAAAAGGAAGCTGACCTCTTCGATAAGATACAGGCTGAGGTACGGGAGGAGATACGGGTGGAGATGCTTGCTGAGATACAGGCTGAGGTACAGTCTGAGGTGCAGTCCGAGGTCGCACAAATGAGGGAATAGTTTTCACGGTTGAGAGAAGCATTGCTGGCCAAGAGTGCAGATGCGGATCCCCAGGACGACGGTACCCCGCGGGGTCGGATAAGCAGTTGCGCTTCGAAGGTACTCGTGGATCCAGTGGATCTACTTGAGGTACTGCAAGCCTTCATCTGTGCACTTAAGTTGATGCCACTCCCATTCTGTTAGAGTTGTTTCGCTAACCTATTTTAATTGTTACAAATTTGCAGAGGCCAGAGGGCTGCATCCTACAGAATCACGTAGGCGCCGGGCAGGAAGTGGTTGGACACGACTTCGTATATCCGTCTGGGCCTGATGTCCGGGTCCACTGTGGACCTCTGCGGTTGGGATTCGCAAAGGTACAGGTGGACATAGCCATGCCGGGCTACAACGATTCTCCGTTGCCAGTCCCAACAGAGGAACTGCATACACTTGCTGAGGCAGTGGGCTCCTACGTACAGTGGCCCAAGAAGTGTCTTGTAATACAACTGGTAAATCCTACACATTTTAGATTACATCCTACTCAGTACACTCAACTTGCATAATCTAACATACGTGCTCATTAATTGAAGTGGCCTGCCGCTGGGCTACCAGGGGACTGCGCCCCCAGCTCGGGGCACGAGGCCCGATCTAGTGCGACCCTGGACACATCAAAGACGGCCTCGACCCCACCCAGCGCATCCACGCCTTCACCTCGGAAGAAAGCTGCCATCACCTCGCCCTTGCCTTCGAAGGTACGCGCTCAGTGCCCGGCAAAAGGCAAGGGCAAAGGCAAGGGAAAAGGGCGACACGGACAGCCGGAGAGGTTCAAGAACGGGTTCCCACTCATGTCGGAGGCAGCTTTGCGCAAATTGGATCGATCAACCAGAGACCTCCACGAGTGGTACCTACACTGAGCTCGGCGCAATCTGAACTTCTTAGTTCCCTACAGGCCTGGGCAGTTCCTGACGAGGATTGACACCCGGGTCACTTCTAATAAACTTTTGGTTCAAGACAAGTTCGAACCAGACGTGTATCTGGTGATGCGAACTCGAGCTATTCTGAGGGGCATCACCATGAGGTCGCAAGCTTTACGCGATCAGGTCGCGGGTTTCGTGCGATCATACCGATAGCCTTGTGCGGTCAGAAGTTCGTATGCTATACGCGGACTGGATATTCGGGATATTGCGCGGTCAGCCAATATCCCGCGGTCAGGACATCTGCCGATCAGGATACTTGGGATCTATCTATTCGGTTGCCCATACAACAGGATATTCTAAGTATCCCGAAGATTCCTACACGTGGAGAATCAACCGTCAGAAGGTTAACACATGCAGTTATCCATGAATAACACGTGTTTAACCTATGTGGAGGTTAAGAGCAGTTCCAAAAACCGCATCCAACCGTCCGTGCAACCGATTGATGCAGTTTCCTTCACATGGCACCCTTTCAAACAGTACAAAAGGATGGCATGGAGCATCAATCAGAAAGGGCCCCAAGACATAAAAGGAAGAACGAGACTCAAAAGAATAATCAAGATACAAGATATCTCGATCATTCAAACAGTCAAGTCTACGGCTTAGATTAAGCGACACTTACGAGTCTCCTATAGCTCCCCTTTATACACTCTTACAGGGAAAATCCTCGCCTGTGAGGACTTTTCTCTCCATTTGTAAATCTTTTACCACATTTAGTGAAATCTCAACAGGACGTAGGGCTATTACTCCCACCATCGAGGGCCCGAACCTGTCTAAACTCTCTGTGCTCTTGTTCACCATTGTTCAGCATACCTTCCCGGAGGGTCATCTTGAAAGGTCTCACAATTACAAATTCTGCATAAGTTCGGTTGAGGACTCCGAGTCCGAATCGTCGACAGCTGGCGCCCACCGTGGGGCCTTTCTCAAGGCGTCCTGGTTTTAATCTGGAGGTTCGCTGAAACATGGCTGGAGCATATGATTCCGAGAACGATTTTGATCTCGAGGATTATGCTCATATCCCAATGCCTTCTCCAAGTGATCCCGTTCCGATGGAAGAGGTCGAAGGCCAGAATCTTCCACAGGGTGAATCATCTCCCCAAGTCATGTTAATCGACCGGGAGGTAACTGGCACAAGGTCAGAACCCGCAGAGGTTCTTAATGTGCTAGGTGATGAATCCGGCCCGTCATGCGATCCCGCTGAGGGAAAGTATGATGGTGACCCTGAAGTTAGCCCAGGAAGGTTCGACCCTGATAACCTCCACCGTCTCTTTGATTTCAAGTCCGACTCGGAACAAACTGAGATGTTCTCCCCATCGGCAACCTCTCTCCCTAGGCAGTTTGCTGCGTTGTCGGAAGAAACTCCCGATCAACAGGCTGCCAGGGAAGAACAAGATCGCAAACAGAAGGAGGAGCAAGATCTCGAGCAACAGAACAACGAACTACGCAGAACTGCCCTAGAGGCTCTTCAAGATGCGCAGGCTCGTTACGATGTTGCCCCGAGTTCTTCTCGATGGTCGCGTGGTCGTAGACGCGACCAGACTCCTTCCTTACCACCGGAGCATTTCTCAGTGGACGAAGAAACAATAACACCTGGTGCCCCTAGGAGAAGTACCCATGGTCGACTGCGATCTATCGTGGAAGTCATGCGCAATTTTCCTCCTACGGTCACGGATGCGCAGAGACCGGCCTTTTACAGGATCCTGGCGGAAAGACTGGACGAGGTCGCATCCGAGGTGACCCCAACAGCCTCTTCCCGCTCAGTGACACATTCCCGTGATCGAGATGGTCCTCATTTTGGCTCTGGCCGGCGGAGTTACCCGCCGCCTGTACCGTCCCGACAGGACAAATACCGGCGAATGCAGGACTCTCGTAGTAGGGATCGAGTCCCCGTTCACTCTCGTTTGGGACCACGGGTAACCTCGCCATCACGTGAGTTTGCTCAAAACCCGACCGAAAGTCACAGGACGGTTCACGGTCCTTACGTTGGTTGCAAAGCTTTCTCGCCTGGCCTACGAGCAGTCGTTTGGGCCGATAAGTTTCGACCAGGGGCCATTGAGAGGTTTGATGTAACTCAGAACCCATCCGAGTTCCTTCAGATCTATATTATTGCCATCCAAGCAGCAGGAAGCGATGACAAGGTCATGGCCAACTACCTGCCAACAGTCCTCGCAGGACCGGCTAGAACCTGGTTGTTTAATCAGCCTGAGGGTTCCATCTACAATTGGGAAATGCTATGCGATGCCATCCTCAGCAATTTCCAAAATTGTTACCAAAAGCCGGGTAAGGAGGACGACCTGCATAGACTGTGGCAAACTTCGACCGAAACACTTCGGCAGTTTGTCAAGAGGTTTGTCGGGGTAAGAAATACCATCCCGAACATATCTGATGGCTCCGTAATCAGGGCATTTAAGCATGCCGTTCGATACCGGAGATTCACTGAAGACTTGCTTATCCACCCTCCTCGATCAGTGGCCGATCTGTTCGATATGGCTGATCGATACTCCGATGCAGCCGAGGCAGTCGAATGGAACCGAATGGTTGACAAGGGGGACCTACCACCCCAACCAGGCTTCAAGGATGCCAGGAAAGAAGATTCAAGCAAAAAGCCGGAGTCTTCACCGGGTGGGAAGTCAAAAAAGTCGAAGAGGAACCGCTCTGGACAGTACCGTGAGGTCGCGGTCGCGGAGAAACCACCTTCGACCAAAGGTAATAAGTCTTCTTTTAAAAGTAAAACTGCTTCTGGTGGCCGGGATTCCGACCAGCCAGAAAAATCAACTAATCCGCAGGAGGGCAAAAGGTGGTGTCCACTCCACAATTCCGCAGGCCACGATCTCAAAAACTGCAGGAGTTGGTTGAAACAGCTGGATGATTTCTACCAAGGAGCTGGGCCATTGCCAACCTTACCGCCTAAAGAGCAGGCGTGCGGGATTAGAGACGTCGACGGAGACGAAGAAATGGCTTACCAGGTACCTCAAAATCATGTTAATGTCATTTTCGGAGGTTCCACCTCTTTTGTTTCCAAAAGGCAGTTTAAAACCTTTTGCCGAGAGGTTAACCAAACGGAGACATCCCTTGGTGAACCTCAATATCCCCGTTGGTCGGATATGCCTTTGACGTTCGATCGCGCTGACTGTCCTGTGGGGCTAACTCGACCATTGAGGCTACCTCTGGTTATTACCCCAATCATCAGTAACGCGAGAGTCGAAAGGGTCCTGATTGATGGGGGAAGTTCCCTTGATCTTTTATTGGTCAAGACACTCGACGAGATGCAAATTCCTCGTTCGAAGATCAAGCCCATAATCCATCCGTTTTATGGGATAATCCCAGGCCCCTCCATGATGCCATTGGGACAAGTGGTCCTCCCGGTCACTCTGGGAGAACCAGATAACTTTCGAACAGAATTGGTTACTTTCGATGTAATCGATTGTGATTGAGCTTATAATGCAATCTTTGGCAGGCCGACTCTTGCTAAGTTCATGATGGCAACGCACTATGCTTATCAGTGCGGGAAATTGCCTGGCCCCAAAGGTGTCATTTCGGTCCGAGGTAGTCGCAACGTGGCACTCACGTGCGACCGGCTATCTTTGGAGATGGTCGATCAACTTCCCCTCCGGGACGCTCAGGTCGCCACCGTTGCCACCGATGCGATCAGGGCTGCTCCTCGACCAGATGAGAAACTCAAACAAGTTCCTTTGTACCCAGATGACCCATCCAAGACAATTCGGGTTGGGTCAGCCCTGGATAACAAATAGGAACTCGACCTCGTTGCTTTCCTCCGGGCTAACGCAGACGTGTTTGCGTGGAAACCGTCCGACATGCCCGGTGTCCCAAGGGAAGTAATTGAGCACAGGTTAGCAATTCGACCTGGACAACGACCAATAAAGCAAACGCTCAGGCGTTTTGCCACCGACCGACAGGAAGCCATCCGAGAAGAGTTAGACAAACTCTTACAAGCCGGGTTTATCCGCGAAGTGAATCACCCGGACTGGCTCGCCAATCCGGTCATGGTGCGCAAGTCAAATGGCAAGTGGCGCATGTGCGTCGACTACACTAGCCTCAACAGTGCCTGTCCGAAGGATGACTTTCCCCTTCCCCGCATCGACCAGCTGGTTGACTCCACTGCGGGTTGCGAACTGATGAGTTTTCTGGATGCCTACTCAGGATATCATCAAATTAGCATGGCAGAAGACGATGAAGAGAAAACTGCCTTCATCACCCCGTTCGGCACATACTGCTACGTCAGAATGCCGTTTGGTCTCAAGAACGCAGGTTCCACGTACCAGCGCTTGATGCAAAAGACCTTTCTTTCCCAGATAGGGCGTAATCTCGAAGCATATGTAGACGATTTGGTTATAAAGAGCACCAAATGATTGTCTCATTTGGACGATCTTGCTGAAACCTTCTGTAACTTGAATCGCTTTGGAATAAAATTGAACCCGGAGAAATGTTCTTTCGGGGTTTCTTCAGGAAAGCTTCTTGGTTTTCTTGTGTGTTCCAGGGGTATTGAGGTTAATCCTGAGAAAATCAGAGCTATTGAACAAATGAGGTCGCCCTCGACCATGAAGGATGTTCAACGCTTGGCTGGTCGCATGGCAGCTTTAAGTCGCTTCATATCGCGATTAGGCGAAAGGGGACTACCTTTCTTTAAAGCCTTGCGGAAACATCATAACTTCACGTGGTCCGACAAGGCCGAACAAGCGTTTCAGGAGGTAAAAACATATCTGTCCAGTCCGCCAGTATTGGTGTCTCCTGAAAAGGAAGAACCATTACTTATGTATTTGGCGGCCACCCCACACGCGGTCAGTGCAGTTCTGATCGCGGAAAGGGAAGGAGTACACAGACCCGTCTACTATGTGAGCGAAGTACTTCATGGTCCTAAGGAGCGCTACCCTGAGGTCCAGAAGATACTTTACGCGCTACTGATGGCTTCCTGTAAGCTACGACATTACTTTCAAGCACACAAGATCACAGTACCCTCCTCTTTTCCTTTAAGGGATATTGTCCGAAATCCAGAAAAATCTGGTCGAATCGCCAAATGGGCGGTCGAGTTCGGTGCCTTCGAGATCCACTTCACCCCTCGCACGGTGGTTAAGTCTCAGGTTTTGGCCGACTTTGTGGTCGAATGGACCAACCCTGAGCCACCCGTGCAGTTGGCAAAGGAACTGGAGTGCCCCGATTATTGGACAATGTACTTTGACGGCTCCCGTAGTTTTCAACACTCGGGGGCTGGAATAGTCTTAGTTACGCCCCAGGGCGAACAGCTTAAGTATGTCATCCAACTACACTTTGTTGCAACCAACAACGCAGCAGAGTATGAAGGTCTTCTTGCAGGGCTCCGGGCAGCAAAATTCCTCGGAGTCCGTCGATTAGTGGTGAGGGGGGACTCACAGCTGGTCGTAAACCAGGTAAACAAGGAGTACAGCACCTCCCATGAGACAATGGCTCATTACATGGGGGAAGTGAGGAAATTGGAAAAACACTTCAGTCACTTCGAAGTCCAATACATCCCGCGAAAGGACAACATTCTCGCAGACCAATTATCCAAAATTGGATCCTCACGCTCATCCGCTCCGGCAGGAGTGTTCATTGAACACTTGGACCATCCTTCGATCATGACTTCGGTCGAGGATGATCCGGCAATAGCCTTCGTTGCCAACCTCGGTCAGGAACAAGATTGGACTCATCCATTGAGGGTCTATCTTGAACATGGGACCCTACCCGAGGACGAAACCAAAAGTGATCGGTTAATTCGAAAGGCGCGTCTGTACAAACTCATAGATGGGGTTATGTACAGAAAGGGTACTCAAGGAGTATTCATGCGCTGCATATCTCAGGAGGAAGGAAAATCCCTCCTGAAAGAAATACATGACGGTGTATGCGGTGCACACGCGTCATACCGAACACTGGTCGGAAAAGTTTTTCGACAGGGATTCTACTGGCCTTCGGCACTCGATGATGCCAAGCTTATGGTCAAGATGTGTCCACAGTGTCAGTTTCATGCAAGACAGGTTCATCAACCTGCTTATGCATTGCAAACTATTCCTCTCGCATGGCCCTTCGCGATATGGGGAATGGACATCGTCGGTCCTATGCCACAAGCGGTCAATGGGTACAAATTTCTGTTCGTAGCCATTGACACGTTCACAAAGTGGATTGAGGCCGAACCAGTACGAAATATTACTGCATCAGCCGCACAAAAGTTCTTTCACAAGAACATTGTGGCACGATTTGGTGTTCCAAACCGTCTCATCACAGACAACAGTTCTCAGTTCGCTAGCGGTCTCTTCCTACACTACTGCGATCAGATTGGAACTAAGGTGTGCTTTGCTTCTGTGGCACATCCACAAAGCAATGGTGCCGTAGAACGGGCCAATGGGCAAGTATTGCAAGGCATCAAAAAACGTGTTTTTGATCGCCTCAAGACCCGCTCGGGGGCTTGGGCAGACGAGCTTTATACTGTTCTATGGGCACTACGGACTACCTCTAGTCGAGCCACCGGTGAGACACCCTTCCATTTGGTCTATGGGGCCGAGGCTGTGTTGCCTATGGAAGTTAGTATTGGATCTGTTCGCACGAATCAAGTCGAACAGGTCAACCAATCCGAACAGCGATCGCAAGATCTCATCCTCCTGGAAGAACGGCCTGATCGCGCCCTGATCAAGTCCGCGGTATACTTGCAGGCTCTACGCAAGTATCACAGTAAAAAAGTGCGACCACGTGATCTCAACGTGGGCGACTTGGTTTTACGAAAAATTCAAGACCAGTTTAACCGCAATAAATTCTCCCCAAAGTGGGAAGGACCATACACTGTCGTCTCAGTGCCGCGGCCAGGATCTGCGCGGTTAGCCATGGAGGATGGTCGGATTTTGTCCAATACCTGGAACATCGATCAACTTCGCAAGTTTTACGTGTAAGTACCACACCCCCTTTTCCTGTTCAATTAGCATCTTTTCATAAAAAGCATGTCTCGTTTTCATACAATAAGTGTTTTCCTTTAAAGCCCAAATTATACAAATTCGACCTGGGGGCTGATCGCCGGCGGTTAGGTTATTACAGCATTTTTCAACCGGATTCGCTGGTCGATCTCATGATCACTTCCAGATAAGTCACTCCTAAATAAGCCGTTTCTCAACGCACACGGGACTATCTGGCTAGTCTTCGGTCATCTGGGTGGCTACCAGTTTGCAATAAGGTTAAAATGTTACTTTAATCTTGACCATCGGCTTGAAGCGCATATCCCTGGTCATCATACTTATGTTTTCCCCTCTGCTTAAAATACTAAGGCTCCAGTATTCATAAAACAGAGGCGGGGGCTAGAGGAATATACTTATAGTATGAAACTTATAATGTGAATATGCACTTTCTTTTGAAAAAATAGTTTTACATACATAGCATTGTAATTACAATTGTTTGGTTACAAAAATAAGGATCATTCGATCCCCAGCTCAGTCAGGAGTCTATCTACTAGGGGCTGGACTTCCTCTATGACTGCATCGAGCAGCTCTTCACTCTCGACCTCAACCGGACCCACCAATGCGTTCAGATCTGCTTCTGGGCCATGGTGAAGTCGAACCTGGCTGAGTACGGCTGCTGCGGCTGATCGAACCCTGGTTCTGATCGCCTCTTCGCGTCGCCGTGTATCTCCAGGGAGATACTCAAGCAGTGAATCCGCCTGGGCAGCAAGCAGCGATGTCCAGTCACTTATGCTGAGGTTGTCTTGCCTCGGTTCTACCACATCGGTCTTCAAAAGATCAGCCACGGCCTTTAGTTTTTCGAAGATCCGGAGGCTCACTTCTTTGATTGCCCGATCGGTGTGGCGAATCGAGGATTCAAGAATCTCCTTGTCTCGACTGAGCTGCATAATTTGACCTGCTTGCGCTGTATAGAGAGAAGAGATTAGTTGCATATTATGGATTCAAGTCTTCCTAATCAGGAATCGGCTTACCAGCATTCTCTGATCGAAGTTTGTTGAGTTCAGTTTCTTGTTTCTTAAACATTGAAACTGAACCGGCCACCTCTTTCTTCAAAGATATAACCTCTCTGCAGCAAAGTCAAGGCAATCACAACCAAGATGCGCCCATGCTAACCAGAGAGTAATGGTACTCACCCGCGCAAGCTGTCGCGTTCTTTTTGAATGGCTTCTGTGCTGGCCATCACAACACGCGAATGGCTTATTAGCCAGGATAATCCCTGTGGTGCCAAAGAAGAAGATCAAAGGTGTCCTAAGTACAATTCAGGCACGAAAGCAGAGTTTTATTATACCTTCATAAACTTTTGTAAAACAGCATCATTCAGTTCAGAGGGAATCCTCGCTAGAGCCTCCGACGCGCTCACTACAGGGACAGTAGGTGGGAGTGCCGGCTGGACGCCACCCCCAGAGGCCACTGGTGGTGACCTGGTCCCTGTACTTGTTTCACCTCCCGCGGTCCGGACGACTTCCTGAACCACGGGAGCAGAGCGCTCTTCATTAGAGACTCCCTCATCAGCCCAAATTTCAACCTCCCCAGTGGCGGTTGAAGGGTTAGGCGCTGTCTTCTTTTGCCTAACAGGAAGAATGGGTCAGGCAGCTTTTATCTAAGATTACTGTCAAGTAAGAGTTCTTACCTTATTTGAAATCCCATTCGTTCCTGGGACTTCTGGGAAAATTCCCCTTGCGAAGGAGAGCCGTCTCCGGTTCTCGCCTTCCTTATTGTAAACAAGGCAGCACCTCCCTGGAAATGTTCTGTTACGAGCACATTCCTAGGAAAAAAGATAAAAACACATAGAAAGGTCTTTACCTGGGCCACCGGACTAACTGGTGGGGCTGCATCCGAAGGCCTTGGCGACTCCAGAGTTGCTGGGACCGTCACAGCCGGCCTTTGTTCATCTACCTCCTCCTCTGTCCGCAGAGGAGGAGGATTTTCCTCCCTGGAACCCCCAGTGGTCCCAGGGGGAAGCTCTCCTCCCTGTATGTACATTAACTTATCAAATGTGCAGAAAGAGTCATAGAAGGAATGGTCGAAAAGATTCCTTACCTTAGTCGTTCTTTCGACCAGGGAAGCAGAGATAATTGATCCTGAAACCTCGGGGGCTTCAGGAATTGGAAGGTCACCCGCGACCACAAGATCTTCGGTGGTCGCAGGGTCAGCCACAGCCACCTCTTCGGTAGCTGTGGTCCCTACAGGACAGCTTGAGGCGTCACCAGCAGGGGATTCCCCGGTCCTCTTCCTTCTGATGACTAGAGGCACATCATCGTCCTCTTCCTCCTCGCTCCCCTCTCCCTGTACGACGAAGAAGTGATTCCATGTCGCGCCTGAAAAAGAAGAAGGAATGCGATATCTTACCGCAGTCTTTCTTGCGGGACGAGGAATGCTTCGTGAAGACCCCTCCCCAGGGTTCAGCTTGGTCTTCTTGGGGGCAGGACTCTTTGTCCTGGGTCTCTGAGAGACCTTCTTAACATTCTTCACCGTCGGCTTCCGCAGAGAGCCGACATTTTCGCTTGGGAGCGTTGCATCAGCAAACTTCCCTAGGAGCTGGTTCACAGTCCATTAAAATGGATTAGCGCTGGACACACACAAGACCTGCAGAACCAAAGCCGGACAAGGAAATTACCTTTCGGCGCTCCTGTCTAAGGTCATCACTGGCATGAATCAAGCTCTGCGGGCGAGGTGATCCCTTAGGGCCCTCTACATCAACATTGTAGGTCCTAAGGAGGGAATTAGTTCGCCTCTCAATTTCGGCTGAGGGCAGAACTGTTCCCAAATTCAAGTTAGAAAACATAAATTTCAGAAATGACAAAGCACAGTGCTAAAAGATTGAGTACCTTCATTGTAGTCCAGGGTTCCATCCGCCATAGACTTGATTTCCCAAGCAGGATGAGCCCTTTCGCGCAGAGGGCTCACTCGATTCTTCACGAAGTCTCGGATGACATCCCTCGCTGTCAACCCTTGACCCATCAAGTGAAGAATCACCTCGGCGTGCTTCAGGTGCTCCGCGCCCAGCGCCGGGGGAGCATCCAACTCGCTTGACTTCTCTGGCCGCGAGTTCTCAAACCATAAACTACTCTTGGACGGCGGAGAGCAGTAAAACCACCTCTGGTGCCACCCGTGCACTGAATCCCGCAGAGGTGGGGAGGGATATTCCTTCTTGTCCCTCAGCCGGAAGTAGATGCATCCGGCAGCATTGGTGCTCTTCGACCATGCCGAGAAGTAGAACCGTCGGAAGAGGTCTACGCTAGGATATACTCCGACGAAGGCCTCGCAAAGATAATGAAACACCGCCAGGATCAGCATCGCATTTGGGTGGAGGTTGATCAGTTCCCACCCATAATGTTCAAGGATGTCCTTTAGGAACCGACTCTCAGGGAATCGGAACCCGCAGCGCAGATACTCCTCAAAGATCACCAACTCGCCCTCTTTGACGGTTGGGGTTTCTTGGTCCTTCTCCGCAGGCCGCCAGTTGATCAGCAGCCGCGATGGAAGGATCTCCTCTTTCTCCAACGCCACCAAAGTCTCCTCATAATGGTGGTTGGATCTGCTCCAAGATGCCATTTTTTGAGGAAGATCGGTTGAAAAAGTCGATGATTTTGTGGAAGATGAAGGCGAGAAGATGAGGGTTTTGTGCGGCGGGAACTCTAAGGGTTTTTCGCGGCTGAATGACTTCCTCAAGAAGCTACCTACTGCTTTTATAGACTCGAGGAGTCACGCCTCTGTGAGTAGCGTTCCACTCAAGCATCCTCTTAAATATTTTATTCATTTCCCATAATGGATATTCTGTGATAAACCCTTTAAAGCGTTTCGGGTATCGGATCTGAAATAAAAAGACTTCTTTATTTCGGAAGCTGAAAGGGCTAAAACTCGAGAAGCCTGCCAAGGCTTTTCGAGGGTTATTTACCTTTCTTTTTACCTGAACATTTTTATGAAAAATATCATGTAACTCAAATTTTGACGTACGGATATATTCTAACTGGGTTATGGTTTGGTTAAAGCCATGTTATTCAACTTCGTTTCTGGTCGAAATAATGGTCTAACCGAACGTTCAACTCTAGTCGCAATTCAGTTCTAACCGCGGCCTTAAGTCTGATCGCGGCATCAGGGGAGGTCATGGTGACCTTTTAAAGTTCAATTATAATCGCAAAACTGAAATTTCCTGTGTATGACTGGTCGCAGACTAAGCTTTTGGCCATAATTTCACACAGAAGGAATGAAGAATGTTCATATGAATAAAAGAAACTTTATTTATTACATTCTTTACATACAAAAGGGATACGGTCGATAAAAGCATCGACCTGTTCCAAAAGAAGTTTACAAAGTTCCTCAAGGGACATGTTGTTGTCAGTAGGATCTACACTGACAACCCCCAGGGAACTAGCAACTACCCTAAGTCTATCTATATCGTCCCTAACAACAGACGCACTATTGTCCATAATCAAGTCAGAGAGTTCTCGCTGTTGCTGAGCGAAGTCCCTCTCTCGACGGAAATGGTGCGCCTCTTCTCGGGATCGATCAAGACATTCTGCTAAACGCAGAATCTTCGAGGCCATCTCCTCGGTCTTCTTCTCCAGGGCATTCTTCTCTTCCAGAAGGGTCAGTCCGGAAGGAAGAGATGGAGCAGCAGAAGGCTGATCGCTGGAGCCTCCTACCTCCTGCATTTTGCAAAAGTTAGTCACACTAACTAAAATTATCAACAAAAAGGGAGAAGAATTGTTACCTGTCCCGGTGCATAACCCGTTGATACACCCATCTTGGGAGGAAGATCATCATATGGTGGAAGAGCAACCTTCCCATAAGAAGATTGCTTCGCCAACCCAATATGGCAATCATCTGATTGAGGGATAGTCACCGCTTGCCGACCAGGATGTTGATCACCCAAAAGGATGGGAGAATTGGATGTGATGGGATCTTTCTCTAAGGATAAAAGCCTAATTTGCCGAGAGGCATGAACGGGGAGGGTCAAAGGAACTGAAGGAAGAAAGAAACTCGCTACGTTCTTCACCTTTGTTCCACTGGAAGATCCTTCGTCAACCTTGGGTTTCTTCCTTAAGGGAGACAGGACTTCATTCGTTTGAGACCCTTGTTCGACAACTTCCTCTTCATCACTCTCAATCTCGATGATATCGTGATCTGCCATTGGGAGGAGTATGTGAAAAGGAAGAAGGCGGGATAACAAGAAAAAGACTTAGGCGTGAGAGGGAAATTGTAGATCTTTACATGTCCAGGGGTCTGGTATTTATAGCCACCAGGGCGACGGTTCGCCTCCCAGACACCTCGGGTTTCGTTAAGACATTTACAACTTTACCTCGAGATAAAAACAATTCTACGGCGTTATCATTACCCGTCACGTAATGTCAGAACCCGTCTTGAAAAACCAACCGTTTTCACTTAGTGCGCCACTAAGTGGAGAAGTTAAAGGACCGGGTTAAAAATCCAATGCACGGTTTTTTAAATTCGAAATAAACACGTCTCTTCGTTTTCTTCGAATTTGGGGGCTAGCTGACGAGGATTGACACCCGGGTCACTTCTAATAAACTTTTGGTTCAAGACAAGTTCGAACTAGACATGTATCTGGTGATGCGAACTCGAGCTATTCTGAGGGGCATCACCATGAGGTCGCAAGCTTTACGCGATCAGGTCGCGGGTTTCGTGCGATCAGACCGACAGCCTTGTGCGGTCAGAAGTTCGTATGCTATACGCGGACTGGATATTCGGGATATTGCGCGGTCAGCCAATATCCCGCGGTCAGGACATCTGCCGATCAGGATACTTGGGATCTATCTATTCGGTTGCCCATACAACAGGATATTCTAAGTATCCCGAAGATTCCTACACGTGGAGAATCAACCGTCAGAAGGTTAACACATACAGTTATCCATGAATAACACGTGTTTAACCTGTGTGGAGGTTAAGAGCAGTTCCAAAAACCGCATCCAACCGTCTGTGCAACCGATTGATGCAGTTTCCTTCACATGGCACCCTTTCAAACAGTACAAAAGGATGGCATGGAGCATCAATCAGAAAGGGCCCCAAGACATAAAAGGAAGAACGAGACTCAAAAGAATAATCAAGATACAAGATATCTCGATCATTCAAACAGTCAAGTCTATGGCTTAGATTAAGCGACACTTACGAGTCTCCTATAGCTCCCCTTTATACACTCTTACAGGGAAAATCCTCGCCTGTGAGGACTTTTCTCTCCATTTGTAAATCTTTTACCACATTTAGTGAAATCTCAACAGGACGTAGGGCTATTACTCCCAACATCGAGGGCCCGAACCTGTCTAAACTCTCTGTGCTCTTGTTCACCATTGTTCAGCATACCTTCCCGGAGGGTCATCTTGAAAGGTCTCACAATTACAAATTCTGCATAAGTTCGGTTGAGGACTCCGAGTCCGAATCGTCGACAGTTCCACCGTGAGCCCGGGATTATATCCGTGGCACACGAGGATCTGTTCGACCTCTACAACTGGCGGGAGCTCGATATGTCCATCATATGGACTGGAGTCCTGTGAGTTTGCTAATGCTATGTATTGTTGTTTTCTAACTCTGTTTGCTAACTCTGCATTGTTGTAGTTCATTTGAAATGTAGTAACTTTCTGTGCAATACTAATGTCGTCCTTTGCATGCAGGTGCACATACAGGCTAGCATCGGAGGCTGCGTGTGACAAGGTGGGTTTCCTCGACCCAGAGAAAATAAGCCTCACGATGCTAGAGCACGACGCCGCGCACGCTGAGCTGTACATATCCAAGGCGCTGATGGCGCAGCAGGACAGGGAGTTCATTCTGGTGCCGTACCACCAAAGGTTAGTGCATTTCGTACTAATTTAACTCGATCTTGTATGTTACACCTGAGATATACTTTGAGCTAGCGGTCCTCTTTTACGTACAATGCAGGGGCCACTGGATCCTCATCGTGATCTGTCCGCCGAGGAACGAGGTGTACTACCTCGATTCGATGCGTGACAGATTATCGATCGAATATGTGGTTAAGGGGAATATGGAGGCGTAAGTAACTTATATGTTTGATTTAAATTTTCACCTCACTAGCTAATGATAATACATTAACGGGCAATACTAACTGAAATGCAGGGCTTTTGATAAATATGCGTCCGCTGGAGGGAGGCATGCCGCACCGCAGGGCTCCCTACTAGCTTGGAAAGAATATGAGGTACTCACGAGACTTTTTGTTTATGCTTAATTAGTTTATCGAAACAATAGCTAACATGTCTTCGCATATGCAATTATCTCAGTGCCATCAGCAGCCGCAATCGTGGGAATGCGGGTTTTATGTGTTGCGCTACATGTACGACCTAGTGCAGACAAACTTTGCCCAATTCCCCCAGGTAAGCATCGATAGCTAACTCAAATTTGAAAATTGGGTGTCACGTTCTAAATTAGGAAGTTAGTTACTAAGTATTCACACATGCTTGCAGATCGCCATGTCGAAAGACTCATACGAAAATGCAAAGATTAGAGATCTTCGACAAATCTGGGCTCAATATGTCATGAGGAAGTTGCGCCCTACTATCCGCCATGGTAATTTTCTCTTTCTCGTGTACTCTGTGCATAGACTGTTTATATACATGTGAATAAATATATATGTCAATAAATGTCCACATTGGATTGCAATTTGTATTTGTCCATATATATGTGAATAAATGTCTAATGTGTCAATCTGTTCTGTGAATTTACCCTTCTTTGCATCTGTACTATAGTGTGTATCCAATCTATAATGTATGGCATCTGTACTGTATATGTGAATGTACTATATTGTAAATGCAAACGTACTGTATATGTGAATGTTCTATCGGTAAATTCATTCATAGCCGACAGACCACTACAAATTTTCTATCGGTAAACTCATCCACAACCGAGAGACTACTACCCATTTTTCTATTGGTAAACTTGAAATTAACCGTCAGAATAATGTGACTTTTCCTGCCGGTGAACTCATCCACAACCGAGAGACTACTGTAGTTTTTTCTATCGGTAAACCTATAATTAACAGTTAGAAGAGTGTGATTTTTCCTGCCGGTGAACTCATACACAACCAAGAAAGTACTAAGATTTTTTCTATCGATAATGTTATTTCCAACCAACAGAGTGCTACACTTTTTTCTGTCGGTAAACTTATAATTAACCGTTAGAATATGGGTATTTTTCCCAACGCTAAACGTCAGACGACGACGGGTTTTCTATTGGTACAATCATAAGGTGCCGATAGAAAAGTAATATTTACCTGTCGGTAATCATGTAATTAACCGTTAGAATATGGGTATTTTTCCCACCGTTAATCATCAGACTACGACGGGTTTTCTATCGGTACACTCCTAATATGCCGATAGAATTGTTAATTTTTTCTGTCAGTTATTTACCGATAGAAAATGTTCTGTCTTGTTCTATCGTGTCTATCTCTATCGGTACGAAAACCGATAGTAGAAGGATTTTTTTTACCGATAGAAGAAAGCTTTTCTGTACTAGTGTGCGATCTGTCACCAGTCCTTTGATAGTCAGTATCCCATTCCCGAAGGAGGCCAAAAGAGGACACAGCTTTACTTAGGGTAGAAATCGACCAAAAGTCCAGCGGGAACTTTAGTAAAAGCAACCAAACCTCCTGATTAAAGCCAACCCTCCTCAAATTGAAGCCATTGTCATGAAGATTGAAAAACAGCATAAAATTAGCTTCCACATGAAGACCTTCATTCATGAGAATGTCTCTTTGCAAAGGAGAATGAAGATGAACAGAAGCATCAGCAAAACCAGAGGGAGAAACATGACCTTGAATACCTCAAGCATTCTGAAGATAGTTTGTGACCACATGTATTGGATTCACCGCCTCTGGAGCCACATCAACGATAGCCCAATTCTCGTTTGTTTCACTTCTGGTGGAGACACATCTAGTACGCAAAGGTCTTCCTTGAACAACTATCTCTTCCAAACCCTCACGGAGGAATGGAGCAAGATTTACCCAGTAATTAGCCATTTTGCAAATGGAGGAAGCCACAAGAGCGGAGGAAAGAATTGAGGCCAGGATGAAGACGGAAGAAGAAGAGTTAAAATCCAAGACAGTAGGAGCGACCCTTCGTATGACAGAGGGGTTAGCGCAAAAACCGAAGTATTCAGAGAAGCTATCAAAGTGATGGATGACGTTCTTTCCTTTGATCAATGACATCCTGGCCGCAGAGCAAAGCTCAGTTCCAAACTAGGGATTAAAACTAACCGTCTGATCTGAAAAACCCCCACCAGCAAAGGGCACGAAAGGTGAAGCAAAGACAGACGCGCATCCCTTCTTAACCAAATTAACTTTGGGAATAAACACTCTTTTACTCTTCAGTCCTAAAATCCTCCTAAAACAAGAGCTCTTAATGTGGCCATAATTGAAGCAACTCCAGCACCAGACCAAAGATACACAATCTATTTTAAAATGCCCCGGAGCCAGGAAATTAAAACAAAAGAAGTCCTTCCCAGAATTCAAATTTGAAGAATTAAACCTCAAGGAATGCTTATTGGGAAACTTAAGACGATCAAACACTGAAGTCTGTCGATTATTCGAATTGTAAAAGGAACCAATTGCAGGGAATTGGAGACGATCAAACACAGATTTATGAATAAAATGATTATTTCTCCTGGAACAAGAAGGCTGATTATTTCTCTTAAAACTAACTAAATGCCAAGCATTGTCTTGCTCAATATACCACTTATTTAGTTCTCTTTGCCAATGAGGTCCGCCATTGTTCCAGAGAGAAAAGAAGATAGCAAAGTCCTTATGAATGATCTTATTGATCTTGTAAATGGTTAAACCCACCTGCTTACTACTAACAGAGAATTTGAAGCTGAACTCTGTTAAAACCAAAACTCTAAAATCCTTATCATGACCTCCAAAGTAAGCAGCAAGGATTAAACCTAATGAGTCCTCGAAGGGACAAAATTTGCGACGACCAAAAGATGCCACTAGAAAAAAGTCATCCCAAGCAAAACGAGGGTGATTAGTAACAGGAGCATGATACAAATCCCACATGTCATCCGAGAAAATACGACCCTTCAGTCAATCCAAAGAAGACCGAACCAAAGCCATGAGGTCAAATACACTCCAAGAATCAAACAAAATCAAACTTCCAAGAACGAACGCCAAAGGAGAAAACAGGGAAAGATCAGGAACAAACAAACCAGTCACGAATCACAGGATTGCCTCCCTCACGACGGAGAAGAAGGATCATCTGTTCCTCCCCCTTGCATCATCACATTCGAATTTTTATCAGAAAATATGACGAATCAAACTATTATGTTGGTTTAATCCCTGGAAAATGGAAAACACGACTGTGAAAGTAGATTATAAAAATAATACAAAAAGATACATAAAATGTCGCATCAAAGGAGTTTTTAGCATGTTTTTAACATGTTTTTATTAGAAAACCTAAGGTAAAAGCACTACTACTAATATAGCACTTATTAACTGCATTTCAGAGGATAGCGACCCCATTAGGGGCTCTGAGGATAGTAGGTTCTCCAGAAACCTCAGAAGCGGGTACGTCGACTCCTCCCCCGGTGGCAAGACTAAACAAAGTAAGAGTTACTCGAGTGCAACCTAGGCTACAGTCCCCAAACCCTCCGGGTCCTAGGGACCTCCCTCCTTCGGGTGACCTGCTAATGACCGAATGCAAGACTTAACAAAAAATATTTTCCATTTCATCCGAAAGATGTTTACACTCTGAGGGGGAAGAGGCCCATACTTGCCCATTGGAATCCCCCCAGAGGAGGCTTCTCTCAGGGCGCTCGCCGCCACTCCCGAGACCCAACTAGCCAAAGAAGCGTCGATGACCCAGTCGAATAAGGCCCTAGTGACGTCTTCAAGCTCCCTCCGTTGGGGCTGAATGAATCCGGGAAAACTCTGGGGGGAGGAGGCCCCCAATGATCTGGGCGCCGACCCCTAAGTTCTCGACCAAAGCGGCAGTCACAGCAATCACCTGGGCCCGGAGGTCTGCCGCCTATGGGACCGCGGACACCTGCTGGGCAAGGAAGTAGCTCGCCTCTGCCACCGAGACTAGCGGGTTCCAAACATCGTCCTCCAGGACAAACTTGAGGCTGAGCCCATCTAACGTGGCCTAGACCTTGTTCTTAGCGGACACCAAGGCCTTGGTCCCACACACTTTAGCTTCCCGGATGGCTCTCTCTTTGGCCTCCAATTCACTCCAGAGCCGGGAGTTGGCTTCCTCCGAAGTCAACAACTACACCCGGACACACTCCAGTTCTCAGACGGCCGCATCCCTCTCGGATTTGGTGGGGGCCAGCAGTTGCGTCTGGAGCCGCTCCAACTCCTGGACTGTCTCATCCCTCTCAAATTCGAGGGAGGCCCTGGCAGCCTCCCCATCCACGTACGACTCGGCGATGGCGGTAGTCTATCACCGCAAGCTTACAGTTAGAGAAACCACGAATGAATAAAATGAAACTTCAGAAGAGGGTCCTCCTTACCTAGAGGGACAGAGAAATGATCTCCCTGTACCGATCCTCAACCAACCCCTCCCGGACGTAGGCCCAAACTTTGGGGGTGACGAGAACTATAGACCCAGACTTTGGGAGAGAGAAATCTTCTCCTCCTAGCCGTGGGAGAAGAGCGGTGTCTCCCTCTTGGGTGCCTCCATGTCATCATCAAACGGGGGGACCCCTTGGTCGCCATCGAGAGCGATCCCTCCGGGCCACCTCCCTGTCGCTTGGAGCTCTCCGGCGATGCGTACCTCTGGGAGTCCACCCTCTGTTGAACTACAGGTCAGTTCCACCTCCGAGACATACCCCTTTGAAAGGAAGAAAAGCCCCTTCCCTTTCCCAAGCCCCAGAGGGGCCGATCCTTCTGGGGGGCTGCTTACTAGTGGTTGGCCTCAGGAGCAAGGAGAGCGTCAAACTGGGGTGAGCGTCGGCCCCCCAGAAATGAACAATCAGATGGCTCCGTGTGCACGAGGGAGACTCCTCCCAGGGTGCCCGCACTGGGGAGGGGGTCAAAGCGTAGTCCACTGAGTCGGACTCCTCCCCTCCCCCCAATCCGCACCTCCTCGAGCACGCCCGACGCAGCCAAAGCGTCAAGCTGTGCAACCAATGTGGCCGTGTCAGTCGGCCTCCCCAAAATTCTCACTACTGGGGGGGCGCTTTTGCTCGCATAAGAGTCACCATCGAAGACTTCATCTTCACCAGGGCTGGGGGCGTCCTCACCGGTCCCGGAGCCGGCACTAGGAACTTGGTTCAAGCCTTCCCAGAGCCCTCCCCAGAGGCTCGCACCACCTTGGTGCATTTCACATCTGGAGGGTTAGGTGTTTCCCTCCGCCGATGTGAGCTCAAAGTGCGGAGGGGTACCTGTACAGGTAAGGTCAACCTGAAGGCCTCCACCACTATGTTCCGGGGAGCACCCTCTCTAATGACCGTGCAACACCAAGCATGCTCATCCTCAAAATACTTCCCGAGGAGGTTCTTCGCCTTTGCTCGGGAAGAGTTGTATGATCGGATTACAAGAAGAAAATGAAGTTAGAGAAAGAAAAGGAACGCCCCCATTGGGAAGTTTCTGGACACTCACGTCACGCCACCAGGAATTGTAGGGGATGGTTCTCTGGGCTAAGTCCCCAGCCCCACCTGGCCCAGCCAAAGTGGCTGAACCGGAGGAGTGCCAGCTCCTCCGCCAAATCCCTCATTCTCCACCAGGTCTGAGCACCCGCCATCTTGGCGATGAGGGTCATCTCATCAACAGTCCACTTGGGGATCAGGGGCCCCGAGTACCGGGTGAGAGTCAGGGGGTCCAAAGAGTAAACTATCTCCGGATCCCCCACCCAGAGGTAGAACCATCTCCTGGCCCAATCCTCTCAATGGTCCCAGGAGGACGCTAACAGGTACTCATCGACCTAGGAGGAGAGAAGCTTCACCACGACGGTGCGAAAGGTGGACTTTGACCCGGTCCTCACCACTGGCAAACATCTCGTGATGGCCTTGTAAAAGTACCAGAAGAGGCGGAGTTTTCCCTTCGTCCCAGTTGTGGTCTCACACAACCAGATGAACAGCCCCATCCAAACGTGGAAGTTTGGGGTGAGGTGGTTGAGCACCACCGGTACTATTGGACGAACTCCCGGAGCATGGGATGCACTGGGAGCCGAAGACCCACCTCCAGAAAGGCCTAAAAAACTACGACCCCCCCATCCCGGGGGCTAGGGGTTACCTCCTCCTCCCCCGGGACCTAGACGTCCCCATCCATAAAAGCCCTCCGGGACACAAGAGACTCCAAGTCCTCAAAGGTGAACCCAGTGGCCCCGAGAAATTCGAAGGTGACCCTCTCCGAAGTCACCTCAACGGTTTTCCCTTGCATCTTCGGAGCCATAGAAATCTTTTTTTGACGTGTTCAGAGAAGGCTTGCACCAAAAGCTATTCAACTAGGGACTATTTACGGGAGAGCGCTAGCGCTACTGGGTGGAAATTAGAGGTTGGGAGTTCAGAGTCATTCATCTCACACGGGCCCCCCTTACTTATAGAAGATGGAGGCATGGATGTCGACGCGTCACCTAGGGAGATGAACCGTCCCCTCCTTCGGGACGCGTTACCGGGAAGAGCTAGAATGAACTTCTCGGCTAAGGAGATCGTCTCCCCCGGGAGTGTGTCATCCGATGCAAGTCCTAAAGTTCTAAAGTGAGTTTGTAGCGTAACCCCCGATGCCACTACGTGTCCTCGGGGGCACGGAGGGCTACTGTTGGGGAAAATGATAAGTCCCTAGGTGACGCGTCAACAGTAGCCCTCTCCGGATGTATCCCCGAATAGAGGTCCTGTCCTCTCTGGGTGTGTCTCTGGGTAGAGGATCTGCCCTCTCCGGGTGTGTCCCCAGATAGAGGTCTTGCCCTCTCTAGGTGGTTCCTTGGGTAGAGGCCCTACCCTCTCTGGGTGTGTCCTTGGATAGAGGTCCTGTTCTCCCCTGGTGGTTCCCCAGGTAGAGGTCCTTTCCTCTCTAGGTGGTCCCCCGGATAAAGGCCCTGCTCTCTCCGGGCCCTGTTATCCAGGAGAGGAAAAGAGCTGCTCCCAGGAGACCCCTGTCATCAGGTGTCTTGAGAATTGAAGCGGCCATGTGTCCAAGATCTGGACCTCATGCCCTCCCAAAGGACCATTACGCCCTCGATCCGATGGTTGTAGTTAGGGTTGTTTAGTAATTTGCATCTTTTATGGTCTATATATACCTTTGTACCCCCTCTTGTAAGGACAACACTCTCATTTGTATCTAATACACAAAAAGGAATAGGTGTGTCTAGGAGCCCTCTCCCTGCAAGTGAGCCTCCCCAGCCGGGTTATGCCGGAGACGCATCGACAGGACTAGGGTCCCCACTAGGACTTGAACCTATATAAATCCTTCATGTCACTCTTTGTGATTGTGCAAAGAAGGGTGACCCATCGCAAGGTCAACTCACGTTGCCTTATGCGTGTTCCATGTCATCAAACCTACTGTGGAGTTTGTAACACCACGACATTGCTATTGACAGCTGAAGGAGAGATGGAATAGCGATTGACCCAACAATGTACGTGTCCAACAACCGATCGGAGCAACTGTTCTGATATCAACAATCGCTCATGGAACACAAGAACTGCTAGTGGATCACTGTGACTGCTCATAAATCATCTTGATTAGTGCAACAAAGGCAGCAGTACCACTACTAGTATCCACATGTTCCAGGTGGAATGTCATGCACCGATGTGCTAGCACCAACACACATGGCTACAATTGGGGGTTTGTTGCTTTGGTGGAGATGGTGATTAGGGTTTTTCTGAATTAATCTCTGAAAATCCACGAAGTACTCCATGCCATGATCTTGATCAAGGTAGGCTCCATCTATTGAGTTGAATGTTGCAAGGGTGAGCACTTACGTACTCAGCAAGTCATAGGTAAGAGTAGATACTTATAGTAGTGATGGTATGAACCTAGACTAGTCAAGAATTATGGTTGTTTATAAAATAATCTTTTACTTCCATACCTCATCTCATGGCAGCACTTTTTCATAAAGTAACATCATCATTCATGTTCACTAGATTATAGCACTACCGCGACACGTCGACACACGACAGCCCACGGTAGCACTCCTTATCATGACAACACATGTCATTTGGGTAATCTTGATTTAACACATTTTATTTAGAAAATAGTACTTGTGTCACACCCCGTGGATTTAATCCACCGCAGCAGACTCCTATAAACCCGGGAGCTCGGAGTATTCGAATACGTTTTTAACTCTGCAGAGGGGTACCAATTTACCCGCAAGATATTCCACTTTCAAGCCCATCCTATCAAAATGATTAGACCCCTCCTCACAACCATGTGTGAGTGGCAAGGTGGAGATAACAAGAACTTTTGTTATGCATCACTTACAATTCACCCCCGACCCTGTGGCTCTCCGCGAGACACAGTTGTGGTAGGCTGTATCCTAACCTCCACCCCTTTGCTTATTCCCATTACTGGGTCAGCGTGCTTGATCACCTTCAGTGATATGTGTGGGAGCCATTCTCCGTGCTTATCGTGCATCACTACACATCTCATGCAGGGGTTTCATGTGCGATCCACATAATTACTTGTTCAGGCCTGTCCCATACCAGGCTTGCGGTTAGCACGTTGTTCATACCACTAGACGCACAACACAAGGTTCTAGTCCTTATATGCTAGTGACTAGACCATCCACAACCCTGCACCTTCAGTGCCCGCATATCCTTTGCAATCTAGCACCTCCAGTGCTACAGCCATTCCACACCATTTTTCTGGTCACGGCTAGGGGTTTTATTTCATGTATATAAATATATAAATACATATAATAGTTCAAGGCTCAAAACTTGTTTATTTCACATTTCACAGATAACCAGTCTACTACTGCCAATTCATAAATCAACCATTCTCAATCTTTCACATGCAATATTATCTATATTCAAGGTTATGTTTTAGCAACATTTAAAATATAGGTTCAAGATGACCAAGGATATGACTTGCCTTCCGCGTCGTAAGGAACAGCAGTTGACGACGGATCAACAGTGAAGTCCTCAAACTCGGGCTCTTGATCTGCTCTCCAATCAAACAAACAACCAATAATCAAAATCTTTTCAATACATTATTATACTATATGCAATGATGCAAAGATGAAGTCTTGATGATTCTGAAATGATTAGGTTTAGAGGCTGATTAGGGTTATGTTATGGAAACCAATGTTAAGATTAGCTGTCAAAGGTTTACAAGGTTCCAAATGTCTCAAAGTATCAGAATGATATCAAGGTTGCGACTGGTTCGCTCAAAAACAGGGAACGTCTTTAGGTCGACATTTGGTTCAAAGCATCGACATAGGGTCGATGAATGATAGAGGGGTTATTTCAACTTGTGGTAGTAGAATAAAATGTAGATCACAACTCTACAAATTCAGTGGACAAAGTGGTTTTCAAAATGCACAACCAGAAGTGGGTAAACAAGGCCAATGCCACTGGATGATAAGCTCTGGCATAGAGTTGACAATGCCAAAAACTAGGGCTTGGCATAACTTTTGATCTAGAGCTCCAAATGATGCACCACTTTGTCTGGGAGGTAGGAATTTATAACAGGAACAATTAAGCCAACTGGATCTAGGGCAAGAAATGGCTGGAAAGCAAGAATTTCAGTGATGAACTAAGGTGAACTAGCTGCACTGGAGCAGTTCTGGACAAGATCTTGGCAAAGCTGTAACTTTCAATCTAGGCCGATTTAGGTGTCGGGCTAGAAGACAAAAATGTTCAGGAGATCAAAGCACACACACTGGATAAGGTTTCGAGGGCTGAAATGGCTGGAACAAGCTTCCCAGTGATCGGCGCCGGAGAAGAAGCTCTGGGTTTGGGAATTTTCAACATAAGCCGATTAAAAAAAAAATTCGGTAAGATTGTGAGTGTGCGTTCTGTTGTCTCAGAGTGTCTTAGGGGTTGGTGTAGACAGAGCTCGTGGATGCTCTTGATAGCTTTGTAACTCACTGTTGCTGATGCAATAGTTAACTTGTGTATTATGGCTAGTAGCCTAAATATTTTATGCACTAAAATAGTTGCATTAATTTCTGCATTGCTGTCTTAGTTGGCCTTAGATAGTTAGATCAGCCCAAACTTCTTTTTCAGAGCCACCATGGTTGATACAAGAAGGAGATCTCGAAGCAGTAGAGAAGACATGGGACAGACTCCGCAGGAAGAAGATACTATGACAAGAGATCCTTTGTTTCAGCAAGGATCTCAGAGTTCCAATCCTCACCAGAATGAACAACCTAGTCTACAGGAAATTCTGTTGTCAATGGAGAAAAATCGACAGGAAGCTCAGACAACCCATACTCAGTTGTTGGCCCAGATAGTTCAGAAATTGCCTACTGGAACAACAGAAGGAACTACTTCTACTGTAGGAACAAGATTAACAGATTTCCAAAAGACCCGTCCACCAACATTCTCTAGTGCGACCGATCCCATGGTTGCCGATGATTGGTTTTGCATTTGAATGGACCATCAAGTGTGAAGAAAGTTTTCAGAAGCTGAAGCAGAAATTGACAACAACACCAGTCCTCATTTTACCAGACAGCAAAGAAGATTTTGTAGTTTACTGTGATGCTTCGAAGCAAGGAATAGGTTGTGTGTTAATGCAGCAAGGTCGAGTAGTAGCTTATGCTTCACGCCAATGGAGACCACATGAGGAAAATTATCCGACCCAAGATTTGGAGTTAGCAGCAGTAGTACATGCTTTAAAGATATGGCGGCATTATCTCATTGGACATAAGTGTGAGATCTTTACATATCATAAAAGCCTCAAGTGTATTTTCACACAGACAGAGCTCAACATGCGTCAACGACGATGGTTGGAATTGATCAAAGATTATGATCTTAGTATTCAGCACCATCCAGGAAAAGCTAATGTAGTGGCTGATGCCTTAAGCAGAAAAGTTTACAACCTACAAGGAATGGTTATGTTGAAGAACCCTTAACTACAACAAGAGTTGCAGAATCATCAAGTGGAAATAGTACCGCAGGGAATGGTAGCTACCTTAACAATAAAACCTCAACTTGAAGAACAGATAGGAAATGCCCAGAAGGAAGATGAAGAAATTTGTAAGATCAAGAGTCGAATCAAGTTAGGAAAGGCTCAAGGCTTTACTGAAGATAACCAAGGGATTGTATGGTATCGAGGAAGAATCTGTGTACCTCAAAATGCAGACCTTAAGGAAATAATTCTCCATGAAGCTCATAAAACTCCATACTCAATACACCCTGGTAACACAAAGATGTATCAAGATTTGAAGACCAGATTCTGGTGGGATAATATGAAGAGGGAGATTGCAGAATACATTGCAAACTGTGATACATGTCAGCGAGTTAAAGCAGAACACCAGAAAATAGCAGGAAAGCTACAACCTCTACCAATACCATTATGGAAATGGGAAGAAATTGGTATGGATTTCATTACAGGATTACCTAAAACTCAAGGAGGATATGATTCCATATGGGTTATTGTGGACAGACTTACTAAAGTAGCTCATTTTATACCGGTCAAAAAGATTTATGATGGCAGTAAGTTAGCAGAGTTATACATGCAAAGAATAGTGGCATTGCATGGTATTCCTAAGAAGATAGTTTCAGATCGCGGAACACAGTTTACCTCCAAATTTTGGAATAGACTGCATGAAACCCTAGGAACCCAGCTGGATTTCAGTACTGCATATCACCCGCAAACAGGAGGACAGACAGAAAGAGTCAACCAAATCCTAGAAGATCTTCTAAGAGCTTGTATACTAGATTATGGAACATCATGGGACAAATGTTTACCATTTGCAGAATTTACATATAATAACAGTTATCAAGCTAGTATACAGATGGCACCATTTGAAGCTTTATATGGACATAAATGCAGAACTCCATTGCATTGGAATGAGCTAGGAGAACGAAAGGTCATAGGATCAGAGATAGTAGAAGAAGCAGAAGCTCATGTCAGACTCATCAGAGAAAGGTTGAAAACAGCACAATCACGACAAAAGAGTTATGCAGATAAACGACGGAGAGAATTATCATTTGAACCAGGAGATTTTGTGTATCTCAAGGTCACACCATTCAAGGGATTACAAAGATTCCAAGTGAAAGGAAAGTTATCTCCAAGATATATTGGACCATTCAAAATAATAAAGAGAAAGGGAGAAGTATCCTATAAATTGGAATTACCTGTGGGATTAACGGGAATACATGATGTGTTTCATGTCTCTCAGCTCCAGAAATGTTTGAAGGAACCTACTGATCAGATAGATGTTCAAGATGTGCCATTACAAAAGAATCTCACTTACCTTGAGCACCCAATCAGGATCCTAGCCACTGATGAACGTCAGCTCAGAAGGAAGAAAATCAAATTGTGTAAAGTTCAATGGAAAAATCATTCAGAGCAAGAGGCTACTTGGGAGAAGGAAGAAGATCTTAAGCAAGCCTATCCTTATCTTTTTCTGTCTTAGGTAAATCTCGGGGTGAGATTTCTTTAAGGAGGGTAGATCTGTAACACCCTGAGTTTAGGGGTGAAAATTTCCTTTTTCGTAAATAGCATGCATGCATGTATCAGTAGTAGTAGCCAGATCAGTATCTATCTCAAGCCCTAAAATCTCCAAATCTAACCTGTGACCTCAAATCAGGATCAAATTGTTCAGATGTGATCTATCAGTTACTCTGAACTTAAAAGCCTTCAGAACCCAGATTCAATTCCATCTCTAACTTCCAAATTTTTCAACTCCTTTCTGTTTTCGAAAACAGAATATCTTTTACCCTAAGTTTCAGAAATCCAGATTTAATCAAAATCTTAGCCAAGTTCAGACCAGATTATTCTTGAATTATGATCAAGGGTATGCCAATACCTTAATCCAAAAAGTTGACAGCCAGATTTCACCATCTAAACCTTTTTCGCCAATCAGTCCAAGAGTTATTGCAAATTAGTCCTTTACCTGATATCTGGAAACCCAAAAGGCTAAAATCTCCAGATTAACTTCAAACTCAAAATCTCTTCAGCAAATCTTTTCTAAATGCTATTTGTCACAAGTTTCTCTTCTGTTCAGATTCCAAAATCTCATCGTAAGTGCCAGAATTCGAAATCAATTGAAATTCAGATTTCAATTACCCTAAAATACCCTATTTTCAGTTCATATCAAAAACTATTCAGATGTGCCAGATTTTATCAAACATCGTTGCCAAATATCTTGTTGAATATATCTGCCAGATTAGTGAAAGCAAATTCAGTTTAAACCTTCCAGAATTCCAGATTTACAATTCAGTCCAAATAAAAAATCTGAAACTGCAGTTCAGTCCATTTTCGACCAGGCCGTTTACTGTGCACACGACCAGAGTTGATGTGCTTGTGCGCCGTAGCTGCTCGTCGCCGGCGAGGCTTCGCCGCACTTGTGACCGTGCATGCTGGTGCGCACGTGTCCTCGCTCCAGCCGTGTCGTGGCAGCGCCACTGCAACGTCGACGACCAGCGCCTGCTCCCGCGCGCGACCAACAGCCTTTTGTCAGCAATTCACTGCCACGTTGCCATGCCGCGCCAGTGTTGTCGCCACCGCTTGCTCCATCTTTGCAAAGTCCCGATGAACGACAATGTGGACAGTTGCAGTCCTGTCGCCGTCGCAATCACCGTTCTTCGCTGTGTCTTCGCCGCTGATGTCCAGCACGCAAGCAATCTCATCACGGCTGCCAAATCACTTTGTTGTCTCCTCCTTGCAAGCTTCGCCTGGCCTATTTAAGCCCCACTGTACTCAGCAGCACCCTCACACCTCACTGCAAATCAGCCAAGTCCCAGAATTGCTGTTTTCGTTTTCTTCTCCGGCGAGCCGTCAAGGAGGCTCACGGTGCCAGCTTCATCCGCTGCATCAAACTTCGAATTAAGGCCATCAGTGAGTTCCTCTTCTCATACTCTCTGTGTGGTATCATTTAATTGCTCCCCGGTGACCTCTAACGCCGGCGATCACCGGAAATTGCCGATTACCCTGTTCCTGCAATGTAGCTTAATTCAGCCCGAATTAGCTTTCGAAATTGTAATCTAAAATGATCAGTGAGTTATTTCAAGCATGCCTGTGAACTTAGAACAATCAATTGATCCCAGTTTGAAGCTATTCTCAATTTTGCAATTTATCAGACGCTGGCTCTCGTCGCCAGGCCATACCGGCAATCCTCCGGTCAAATTGATGCTACCAGTAGTTTTCTCATACCCTTCTATCACTCCTAGAGCAAGGAATCTAGTTCAATCGGCTTATGTTGAAAATGCCCAAATCCAGAGCTTCTTCTCCGGCGCCGATCATCGGAAAGCTTGTTCCAGCCATTTCAGCCCCCGAAACCTTGTCCAGTGTGTGTGCTTTGATCTCCTGAGCATTTTTGTCTTCTAGCCCGACACCTAGATCGGCCTAGATAGAAAGTTACAGCTTTGCCAAGATCTTGTCCAGAACTGCTCCAGTGCAGCTAGCACTAGTACAGAAATGCAGTCTACTAACCCCTATCTTCTATTGGTTATTAGCGAAACAGCACAAAACCGATAGAAAATGTGCCTCGCGGTCATAAAAGCCCGACGGATGTATTTTCCCTATCGGTTTCTAAGAAACATACCGATAGAATAAATAGTATGATTTACTCTAGCGGTGATGAACATATTTTCCGTTAGAAGAGATGCATAAGTACTGACGGAAGAATGTTGTGCGCCGATAGGACTGGTCGACTTCAACAACTAGACTTATTCTATCGCTACTGTATGAATATACCGACAGAGTATATTAAAAATTCCTATCGGCAATATGTAGTTCGCCGATAGAATAGTTGACCTTCTACAAATATTTTTATTCTATCGGTAATGGATTCTTTTACCGTTAGAATATATAGAAAATTGCTTAGAACTGTTCGTCTTCTAATAGTTTTATTCTATCGGTAATGAATGTTTATACCGGTAGAATATTGCACAAAATATCTTAGAACTGTTGGCCTTCTACAACTAGTAATATTCTATCGCTAATATACGTACACACCGATTGAGTATGTACAAAAATTCCTATCGGTAATATTTATTGTGCCGATAGAACCATTCGGCTTCTACAGATGTTTTTATTACTAACGGTATTCTGTTTTCTTACCGATAGAAAATATATAATTGTATAAATACACGGGTATGTCTCTTTCATTCTCACAGTTCATCTGGGGCTCGTAGTCCTAACCCGTAAGCTCCATGGACGGCCGGCGCACCTCTACAGGGGACCGCTGCACCTCCGCACCTCCATCGACGCCCTCTAGACGTCGGCATCCGAAGGAAGGTACGTAAAATTTCTGCAATATTGTTAGATTATTCTAATCCGATTATGGCAATAATTCTGCTTTTTTTGTATCCTTCATTTTGATGTGTCTTCTTTTCAATATGATTATGATCTGTTCAGGTCCTTGGATGATGCTCGTGAGGGGCAACGTATTTCACGGTTCTTCATCGCAGTACGCTGCCTACGTTGGCTTGTTGGCGAAAGAAATGGTGAAGATCACCGTCGAGAGCTGGAAGGACGTGAAGGGCGAGATCTTGGTTGGCTCGGTCGAGAAGATGCTTAAGCCCGGCGTGTTTCTCAAATCAGGACCTATAGAAAGCATCTTACATGTTTTTGCATGCACCAGCTTGTGGCCAGATGCTTACCTGCTTGGAGAAGAAGAATTGTTGTTATTTGCACAGCCATTCTACACCATCACTACACAGAACAACATCTTGGAAGGTAGGTTCTTTTTGTTAATGGAGTTGAGTTGAGTTGAGTTGAGTTGATCGAGTTTGAGTCCGAGGAAATCACCAATACGTACAAATGTATGTCGACGGCAGTTCCAGCTCCTCGGGCGTCTTCGAACTGAACTCCTATGGTTAAGTCCAATGTGGTTCAGACATTTGCTGTTTTGGATGAATGGATTTGTGATGTATCAGGTCTAACTTGTAGTCGGTAGTTGCATTGTGGAAACCTGCAAAGGTTCCCTTTTATGTAAAATGCATGTATGGGCCACTGGGTCCTCGTCGTGATCTGTTGTTAATTTCAGACGTGGCTTTTGTAATATACATCGAATGTGTGAATTGTTGTATTTGTATATTGTTGTATATTTGTGTATCATGTATTGCTAATTGGGACATGAACTTGAATGTGCAGGGAGCATTTGTGTATTTAATTGTATTGGAAGGTAGGTGTGTATTTGTACTGCTGTTTCAGACATGCACTTCAATTTGTGAACTGGCATGTGTATGTTTGTACCTGAATTTGTGAACTGGCATCTGTAATTTCTTTGGCAAGATGAAGTCCCAACTACCTACGAAAAGTATTTTTGTGTCTCCTAGTTAATCCACAAATTAGCATTTCTTGAAATATATTGCTTTATCTTCTAGTTAAGATCCGTTTGATGTAAGATCTGTTTGATGTTACATTGATATGATTCCTTGAATGTGAGAAATGGCATGTGCATGTTTGTCCCAATTTGGTAACAGTACCTCCTCTAACGGTAAGTACACATATTTACCGATAGACAAATACATATATTTGCTCAGTCATGCATATTCTAACAGTAAATGCACATATTTACCGATAGACAAATACATATATTTGCTCAGTCATGCATATTCTAACGGTAAATACACATATTTACCGATAGGAAGCATATATATTTGTTTAGTCATGCATATTCTAACGGTAAATGCACATATTTACCGACAGAAAAATACATATATTTGTTCAGTCATGCATAGTCTAACGGTAAGTACACATATTTACCGATAGAAAAATACATATATTTGCTCAGTCATGCATAGTCTAACGGTAAATGCACATATTTACCGATACAAAAACTAATTCTCGAGTGTCATGCATCATCTAACGGTAAGTACACATATATACCGATAGAAAAACACATATATTTGCTCAGTAATGTATATTCTCTAACGGTATGTGTGTGTTTGTACCGATAGAATATGTGAGCGGCAAATTACCTAAGTTAGTCTGACGGTTATTTCATGTATTTACCGTTAGAAAAATCTCCATTATAAGGAAAACCCCACTCGACCATTGCTGAGCTGCTCTTTAATTTGTTCTGTTGCACTCTGTGTCCCTCTGTTTGTGACGAAAGTTCCAGCTACACTGCTAGGGTGATCAGCGCAGGCTGGAGGGAAGTTGATTGCGCCCCTCTCTTTAAGGTATGCTTAATCGTCGACACTTATCTCTCTCTCCCTCTAGATCTCCCTTCCTCTCTACTTGCAAGCTAGCTGTATTGTGTAGTTCCAAGTTTGTAGCTCTAAGCTTGGGAGCTTGGTAGCTGGAAATGCGTCATGTTTTAGGAGCTAACTAGCTTGTATTGTGTAGTTAGCTAGGTTAATTAGTGTTAATTTCGTCAGGCTAGGGTTCAACACATGTATCTGTTGTAAGAGGCTGTACATGTACATATACATAACTTAATCGGGCAGGTTTCATGCATGGCTTACTCGTTAAATTTTGTTAATTGTAGATGGATAGGAAATATTGGATGTATGGAATAAAACGTACTACTCTTGAATATTTGGATGGTGTGAATGAGTTTATTAAATTTGCTGAGCAACAAAAGGAGAGGAAGGGAGAGAAAAATATGCTCTGTCCTTGTACAGATTGTATGAACTTGAAGAGGTTTAGCAACTCTGATCAAATTAAGAGTCATTTGATTCGTCGTGGTTTTAACGCGCGATACACCCGTTGGATATGGCATGGCGAAGATCTTGAGGAAACAAGCACCACTACTACCAATCAGCACGACTCGGATGTGGATTGCAATAATATCGATGATCATCCCAATTTTGGAAATGTTCATTCCGATGTGCACATAGATGATGATGATGACAATCTAGATGAGATGTTACGTGATGTAGAGGAAGATTACAACGAAAATGACTTCTGTGAATTTGAGAAACTGATTGCTGACTCTGAGAAGCCTCTGTTCCCTGGATGTGCAACATTTACAAAACTGTCTTCTTTGCTGAGATTATATAACTTGAAGGCAGGAAGCGGTTGGAGTGATAAGAGTTTCACGGCACTATTAGATCTTCTAGCGGACATGCTTCCAGAGGGAAATGAGTTGCCAAGATCTACTTACCAAGCCAGAAAACTGTTGTGTCCGTTGGGAATGAAAATCGAAAGAATACACGCATGCCCAAATGATTGTGTGTTGTACCGTAACGAGTACTCCAGTTTGCATGTTTGTCCAAGATGCGGCGCATCGAGGTATACGCGTAGGGACCGGATTGACAGTGAACGTCACGAGGTAAGGAAAGGGCCCCCGGCAAAAACTGTGTGGTACTTGCCTGTGATACCTAGATTGAAGCGGCTGTTTGCAAATCCGAAAGTCGCGAAGCACTTGCGTTGGCATGCTGAAGCCCGGAAACAAGACGGAAAACTGAGACACCCAGCTGATTCTATTCAATGGAGAAACATCAACAGAACATTTGCTGAGTTCGGCGGCGAACTTAGGAATGTAAGGTTCGGGCTGAGTACAGATGGTATGAACCCACATGGTAATATGAGCAGCCGGCACAGCACTTGGCCGGTTCTTTTATGCATCTATGATCTTCCTCCTTGGCTATGCATGAAGCGCAAGTACATCATGATGGCGTTACTAATCTCAGGACCCAGACAACCCGGAAATGATATTGACGTGTTTCTAGCGCCTTTAATCGAGGACTTACAGAAATTGTGGAGCGAGGGTGTGCAGGTGTGGGATGCATACAAGAAAGAGAATTTCATCTTGCGGGCCCTGATATTTTGCACCATAAATGATTTTCCTGCCTACGGCAATTTGTCGGGGTATAGTACGAAAGGAGCCAAGGCTTGCCCTATTTGCTTAGATGAAACTGAGAGCATGTGGCTGTGAAACTGCCGGAAAACAGTGTACATGGGTCACCGCAGGTTTCTTCCGGTGCATCACACATACCGTAAGAAGAGGAAATCATTTAACGGGATGCCTAAGAAGGGATCAGCTCCAGTGTTTCTGACCGGTAAGGAGATTTACTCACGCGTGAACGACATCAAAGTTGAGTTCGGTAAGCATTCTAAACCTCGAGAAAAAAATGTTTGGAAGAAGAGATCGATTCTTTGGGATCTACCGTACTGGGAGCACTTACAAGTTCGACTTGCATTGACGTCATGCATGTAGAGAAAAATGTCTGTGACAGTTTGATTGGTTTGTTGTTGAACATTCCGGGAAAGACAAAGGATGGTGTGAAAGCTCGTCGTGACATGCTGGAAATGGGGATAAGGACTGAGCTTGCACCTTTAGAGAACGGAAAGCGTACATACCTCCCCCCGGCCTGCTACACGTTGTCCAAGAGCGAAAAAACAGAACTCTGTCGGTGCCTGCACGGTGTTAAAGTTCCATGTGGGTACTCCGCGAACTTGAAAAAACTTGTGTCTATGAAGGACCTAAGACTGGTTGGCATGAAGTCCCACGACTGTCATGTCTTGATGTCACATATGCTTCCCATTGCTATCAGAGGCATTCTCCCAGTTAAAGTCAGAGAGACAATGACAAACCTATGTTATTTCTTCAACGAAATATCTTGCAAGGTAAGTACGTGCACTCGTACTATAAGTTCACTACCTCCATTTGTGGAGCTTAATTAGAAGATTTTTCTGATATGAATATTTGGCGCAACTGTGTCCTCGTAGGTAATTGATCCCGATGGACTGGACGCTTTGCAACGCGACGTGGTTACAACTCTTTGTCAGCTCGAGATGTATTTCCCTCCATCCTTTTTTGATGTTATGGTCCATCTGATTGTTCACCTTATCAGAGAAATTAAGTTTTGTGGACCTGTGTGCCTGCGCTACATGTATCCATTTGAGAGATTTATGGGTGTATTGAAGGGATACGTAAGGACTCGTCGTCGACCCGAGGGGAGTATCATGGAAGGTTATGCGGCCGAGGAGGTGATTGAATTTTGCACAGATTATATGGCCGGGGTTGACCCAATTGGTGTTCCTAGGTCCCGACACGAGGGTAGGCTTGAGGGAATTGGAACGATTGGATTCAAAGCTATCGTCCCCGCTCGTGATGTGTACGCAAAATCACATTTTTGGGTCTTACAACACATGACGGAGGTCGAGCCATACATACACGAGCACAAGGTAATGTTACGGTCACAGAATCCTTCAAAGTCAGACGTTTGGGTAAGCAGAGAACATAACAGGAAATTTGCTGAGTGGATCCAAGAAAGAGTCACGCGAGCTGCCGAGGGCTCCGTAAGTGAAACTGTGACATGGTTGGCTAGAGGCCCAAGATTCACTGTAGGGACTTGGCAGGGGTACGACATCAATGGGTATTCATTTTACACAAGAGCTCAAGACGCCAAGAGTAACACGCAATGTAGCGGAGTGACACTGTTTGCTATTTCCGAGGATGCCAGGTCAGTAAGGGCGCTGAACTCATATTACGGTGTTATTGACGAAATATGGGAGCTCGATTACGGATTACTTAAGATTCCCCTGTTTCGATGCCAATGGGTCGAAATCCCTCGAGGTGTTCAAGTTGACAGTTACGGGTTTACTCTCGTCGATCTTGGTAGAGTCGGACACCAAGACGATCCATTCATACTTGCAAAGCAAGCCACACAGGTATTCTACATCGTTGACCCGGCCAATCCAAACTTGCATGTTGTCCTCCACAGCAAGAGACGTATTGTTGGGGTCGAAGATGTTGTCGACGAAGAGGAGTATAACCAATTCGATGAAATACCTCCATTTTTAGAGGACATTCAATCTATCCGTACTGAAGATATCGACGAAACAACGTATCTGCGAGATGACCACGAAGAAGGATTATGGGTTGAGAACCATTGATGATTAATTTATATTTCAGGGATAAATGCCAAGCAAACAACCCACAAGTTCTGCAGCAAGGTGAGGAACTTATCATTAATACATCAGGCAGTACATTTTTCTTTAGAATTTAATGATAAGCTAGTTCACAGCATTAATACATCTCAATTTTACTCCACAGCATGAGTTCTAACATGTACAGTACCTTTATCCTGTCAATATTTAATTCTTCCCTTCAAATAGCACTTGCAAAAATCTCATCGCAGCCTCTTCAAATTAAGTTCTGCAAAAATCCCTTTTTTCTGACGGTATTTTGTTATTTATACCGATAGAGAAGGACATCTTCTCTCAGGCACTTCAAAACGTTTTCTATCGGTATTGTTCTATTTTACCGTTAGAATAAATTCGTTTGTCTCACGGTATTTGTTGTCTGACGGTTTTTTCCAGTTTTTACCGATAGAAGAAGACTCTGCCGCTTTGAATTCTCAAACGTGTCGCCATGCGTCGCCTTGGAAACTCTATAAGTACCTCGCCATGCGTCGCGGTATTTTGTTGTTTTTCTAATTCTCGAACGGTTCGACTCCTCATCTTCTCTTTCACAATGGCAACCTCCATGGGATCGTCATCCACGGTCTCCCCGGTAAGAACTCTAAATCTCCTCGGTTTACCCCTGTATTGTTAATCCATGTTCAGTTCATTCTTGACCTGTTGATTTGCACAGGGAATGGTAGCCGTGGAAGACACTGCCAAAGTGAAGGCTGACCTGAGGGCCCTCCAGGAGGAGCACAAGCTCCTTACAGACAAGCACACTCAGCTACGGCTTGACCTTGACGATCTCTTCCAGCGCATTAAGCGCATGAAGACGGATGGTGACAATGCTAGGGCGAGGACGAGGCCTCTTCGCGAGGAGAAGAAAGCCGCGGATATGACCATCGCTGGCTGTGGTTTGACTATGAAGGATACCATAGCGAAGCTGAGGGAGGTCGCAGGCCTTCTTGACGCGGTAGTAGTTGATCCTAGGGACAACTTGTCGCTAGAGGAGTCCTGCGTCCTGGCTGCAAGTCTAACTGACTCTATTCTACATGCAGCCAGGGCTAAGACCACCCCTTGACCTAGCATTTTGGTTTTATTTTTTTTTGTAAGTGATAAAACAACAATGAATGAACAATTTCTTTTTATGTCAATTTTCCAATTTTCCGGCTATCTTCCCTCTTTCTTTAACATTCTGCAGCTTTCAACCACGGTCTGTTTGATGTTAAATTGTGTACCTTTTCATTACTCTGATGGTATTTTGTTGTTTTTACCGATAGAAAAAGGGCACACAAATCTCAAGCACTTAATCAAAAAAATTTTCTGGGGAAAATTGGGCTCACGGGATTTTTTTGTTTATACCGATAGAAAAGGGCACCTTTTCATTACTCTCACGGTATTTTGTTGTTTTTACCGATAGAAAAATGTCACCCAATCTCAAGCAACTTAAAAAAATTTTCTGTGGAAAATTGGTCTCACGGGATTTTATTGTTTATACCGATAGAAAAATGCATCCACTAATTCGAATATTTTTCCGGGAAATTTACTTTTTCTATCGGTATTATTTTGTTGTTTCGATAGAAAATTACATAAGTCTATCGGTATCATTTTGTTATACCGATAGAAAAGTTCCTCCGCTACTTTATTACTCGTACACGGCCCTTTAGTTTCCCTCCACTCGAACAGTTCCACCTTAGAGCACTGCGTCTCTTCGAGAGCGAAGAAAACCCCAACCTCCGCCGTGAGCACTCACTTCCTCTCTCCCACACGACGATCGCCGGCTGGACACTGCTTCGTCACTGCCACCGGTTCTTATTTTCGTCCTTTGCCCGCCGCTGCTGCGTTCTACACCGCCTCTCCATCACCAGAACTGATCGCAGCCGTAAATACCCTAATTCGTCGTTCTATTTCCAGCATCTTCTTTATTTGATCCTAGTGTTTTGCACGTACTAATTCTTCGAGTTTTGCAATTACACTAGGGTTCCCTATTGTGTTGGCTTATGTACATTCCGCAGGCAATGTTGATTTTAATTAGGGTTTACATAATATGTTCCAGTGCTGTAATGAACATGTTTTGAGATTTTAACTTCTCTATACTGCTGTATGTGTGATCAATTGTATCCAACTGCCATGTAATGCAGATTATATGTTGGAGGTGTTCTTACACATATTCTATCGGCAGCTCATGTGTTTACCGATAGAAAATTTTTCTGCACAAGTAGTAAAACTTAATTTGGATCTGGAAGGACATGAGCCATGCAATGTACTAGTTTGGTTGGGAATTTTTACTCACTTCGTATGAATATATGGCAATGTGGATGGGTCTTCGATGTATATGTTTCAAATGCCTATATACATGACTTTTCCCAACCTAATAGCTGTGAAGTCCTGATGACTCACATACACGCTAGGCTAAAGATTATGCACAGTGGCACTTAGATGCTTGTGTGCATATTTACGTGTGAAATAATAATGCTGGCCCATGAATATTAGTGTAGCAAATCATCGAGAATGTTATGTGATCACAGTGAATGGTGGCTTGTCAACAAAATTCCATATGTAGAGAACATTGTTATGTTCTATCGGTATCTCACGTGTTTGCCGATAGAAAAATTGTCTTGTGTGGAGGTAATTGTTATGGTCTATCGGCAGCTCATGTGTTTACCGATAGAAAATATTTCTGAAGAGTTCAGTAAGTAATTTATGCATGTCTTTCTTTTTGTATTATTTTCCCTTTTGCCGCCCTAGTTAGTCTCCAGTCCTGGGCTGAGTTATGGAACTCCAAGGCGAATTAATTGCCATATATATGGTTTGTTGAAGGTTTTGTAGGGGAAGACATGTCGTCGTCTTCATCGGATGGTACTAGTGGTTCGACTAGGGCCAACCCCATCGTAACTACTGAAGATGGGGCTGTTACATCCCAGCGCAAGAGGGTGGGGCGAGGCGCGACGACGTTGGGGCGTTTGGCCAAACGCACGGATCTTTCTTGTGAGTTCAACCAATTAGGGAGGCCGATTGGAAAGAATGCTGGGAGGTACGCGGCCTACGTTGGGCTGTTGGCGAAAGAAAGGGTGAAGATCACCGTCCAAGCTGGAAGGACGTGACGGCGGATGAGAGGGATAGGTTGTGGGCGGAAGTGAAGGTTAAATGAACTGAAATCGCTGAACTCTTTCGTAATCACGTTCCCTTGGCTTATACTAAAGTTTAACTAACTCGTGATTAATTGTATGCATTTTTCGGAAACAGGCTAAGTGGAACATCCCCGACGATACACCTAGGACTGCCTGCTTGAAGGACATGAACGTAACATGGAAAACCTTTAAGAGCTGGCTCGTCAGTAATTTCCTAGCTGCGGGGAAATCTCCTTGCGAGAAGTACCCCTTCATATCGGAGGAGGTATGGGAGGAATTCACCAAGCAGAAGGGGACTGAGGAGTTCAAGGCCCTTAGCGAGAAGAATAGGGCGATCCAGAAGAGGAACGACCACCCGCATCGGCTCGGATCCCGGGGCTATGCGGGGAAGGAGGAACAGTGGAAGAAGGAAGACGAACAAAATCCTGTCATCGACACCCCTGAGTTGCCGCTCTCCGAGATCCGGGATGAGAGGTGCAAGCGATGGTGGAGGGGGAGGGGGTCCGTGTCGTCCACGGGGTCTGTGCAGTTCGCAACCCCTGGGGACGCCGACGTTGTGAGGTGAATGGTAAGTTGGCTAACCTCGTAAACTGTGTGCGCACAAGTGTATATAAGGCAATTTGTCTCACAAGGTACCTTCAAATGTAACAGATCTCTTTTGAGAAGGAGGCAGCGGAGGGATTGTTTACCCCGCAGAGGGAGAACGACATCCTCACCCGGGCTCTAGGAAATAAGGAGCATCCCGGGCGGACACGGGCCGTGGGAGCCATTGTGTCGTGGAAGGCCGGTTTCGTAGATCCGGCTCCACCGAGGAAGAAGGCCCGCACCTGGAAGGAAAAGGAAGCTGACCTCTCCGATAAGATACGTGCTGAGGTACGGGAGGAGATACGGGCGGAGATGCGGGCTGAGATACGGGCTGAGGTACAGTCTGAGGTGCAAACCGAGGTCGCACAAATGAGGGAAGAGTTTGCACGGTTGAGAGAAACATTGCTGGCCAAGAGTGCAGATGCGGATCCCCAGGACGACGGTACCCCGCGGGGTCGGATAAGCAGTTGCGCTTCGAAGGTACTCGCGGATCCAGTGGATCTACTTGAGGTACTGCAAGCCTTCATCTGTGCACTTAAGTTGATGCCACTCCCATTCTGTTAGAGTTGTTTCGCTAACCTATTTTAATTGTTACAAATTTGCAAGGGCCGGAGGGCTGCATCCTACAGAATCACGTAGGCGCCGGGCAGGAAGTGGTTGGACACGGCTTCGTATATCCGTCTGGGCCGGATGTCCGGGTCCACTGTGTACCTCTGCGGTTGGGTTTCGCAAAGGTACAGGTGGACATGGCCATGCCGGACTACAACGATTCTCCGTTGCCAGTCCCAACAGAGGAACTGCAGACACTTGCTGAGGCAGTGGGCTCCTACGTACAGTGGCCCAAGAAGTGTCTTGTAATACAACCGGTAAATCCTACACATTTTAGATTACATTCTACTCAGTACACTCAACTTGCATAATCTAACATACGTGCTCATTAATTGAAGTGGCCTGCCGCGGGGCTACCAGGGGACTGCGCCCCCAGCTCGGGGCATGAGGGCCGATCTCGTGCGAACCTGGACACATCAAAGACAGCCTCGACCCCACCCAGCGCATCCACGCCTCCACCTCGGAAGAAAGCCGCCATCACCTCGCCCTTGCCTTCGAAGGTACGCGCTCAGTCCCCGGCAAAAGGCAAGGGCGGCAAAGGCAAAGGCAAAGGGCGACAGGGACTGCCGCGGACGTTCACAAACGCGCTCCCACTCCTGTCGGAGGCATCTTTGCGGAAATTGGATCGATCAACCAGAGACCTCCACGACTGGTACCTACATCGAGCTCGGCGCAGCCTGAACTTCTTAGTTCCCTACAGGCCTGGGCAGTTCCACCGTGAGCCCGGGACTATATCCGTGGCACACAAGGATCTGTTCGACCTCTACAACTGGTGGGAGCTCGATATGTCCATCATACGGACTGGAGTCCTGTGAGTTTGCTGATGCTATGTATTGCTGCTTTCTAACTCTGTTTGCTAACTCTGCATTAATGTTGCAGTTCATTTGAATACTGAGTAACTTTCTGTGAAATTAATATTAATCTCGTCCTTCGCATGCAGGTGCATGTACAGGCTAGCATCGGAGGCTGCGTGTGACAAGGTGGGTTTCCTCGACCCAGAGAAAATAAGCCTCACGATGCTAGAGCAGGACGCCGCGCACGCTGAGCAGTACATATCGAGCGCGCTGATGGCGCAACAGGACAGGGACTTCATTCTGGTGCCGTACCACCAAAGGTTAGTGCATTTCGTACTAATTTAACTCAATCTTGTATGTTACACCTGAGATGTACTTTGAGCTAGCGGTCCTCTTTTACGTACAATGCAGGGGCCACTGGATCCTCATCGTGATCTGTCCGCCGAGGAACGAGGTGTACTACCTCGATTCGATGCGTGACAGATTATCGATGGAATATGTGCTCAAGGGGAATATGGAGGCGTAAGTAACTTATATGTTTGATTTATATTTTGACCTCACTAGCTAATGATAATACATTAACTGGCAATACTAACTGAAATGCAGGGCTTTTGATAAATATGTGTCCACTGGAGGGAGGCATGCCGCACCGCAGGGCTCCGTACTAGCTTGGAAAGAATATGAGGTACTCACGAGACCTTTTGTTTATGCTTAATTAGTTTATGGAAACAATATATAGCTAACATGTCTTCGCATATGCAATTATCTCAGTGCCATCAGCAGCCGCAATTGTGGGAATGCGGGTTTTATGTGCTGCGCTACATGTACGACCTAGTGCAGACAAACTTTTCCCGATTCCCCCAGGTAAGCATCGATAGCTAACTCAAATTTCAAAAATGGGTGTCACGTTCTAAATTAGGATCGAAGTTAGTTACTCAGTATGCACACATGCTTGCAGATCGCCATGTCGAAAGACCAATATGAAAATGCAAAGATTATATATCTTCGACAAATCTGGGCACAATATGTCATGGAGGAAGTAGCGCCCAACCATCCAGCATGACAATTTTCTCCTTTTTGTGTACTCTGCATAGACTGCTCATATACATGTGAATAAATATATATATGTGAATAAATGTCCACATTGGAATTGCAATTTGTATTTGTCCATACATATGTGAATAAATGTGAATAACTGCCTAATGTGTCAATTTGTTCTGTGAATTTACCTTGCATCTGTACTGTATTGTGTATCCAATCTATACTGTATTGCATCTGTACTGTATATGTGAATGTACTGTTTGTGAATGCAAATAAAGTATTGTATATGTGAATGCTCTATCGGCAAATTCATCAACAACCGAGAGACTACTGTACTTTTTTCTATCGGTACAATCAAAATTAACCGTTAGAAGAGTGTGACCTTTCCTGCCGGTGAACTCATACATATCCGATAGAGTACTAAGTTTTTTTCTGTCGGTAATATTGTAATTAACCGTTAGAATAGTGGTACTTTTCCAACCGCTGACGACGAGTTTTCTATCGGTACACTCCTAATATGCCGATAGAATAGTATGATTTTTTCTGTCGGTAATCTTGTAGTTAACCGTTAGAATAGTGGTACTTTTCAATCCGCTAGCGACGAGTTTTCTATCGGTAAACTTGTGAGATGCCGATAGAATAGTATGATTTTTACTATCGGTAAACTTATAATTAGCCGTTAGAATAGTGGTACTTTTCCAACCGCTGACGACGAGTTTTCTATCGGTACACTCCTAATATGCCGATAGAATATTATGATTTTTTCTGTCGGTAATCTTGTAATTAACCGTTAGAATAATGGTACTTTCCCTGCCGATGGACGTAAGACTACGACGGGTTTTCTGTCGGTAGATTCATAATATGACGATAGAATAGTGAACTTCTTCTGTCGGTTATTTACCGATAGAAAATGTCCAGTCTTGTTCTATCGTGTCTATCTCTATCGGTACAAAAACCGATAGTAGAAGGGTGTTTTTTACCGATAGAAGACTGCATTTCTGTACTAGTGTAGTTCACCTCAGTTCATCACTGAATTTCTTGCTTTCCAGACATTTCTTGCCCTAGATCCTGTTGACTTAATTGTTCCTGTTATCAATGCCTACCTTGCAGACAAAGTGGTGTATCCTTTGGAGCTCCAGATCAAAAGTTATGCCAAGCCCTAGTTTTTGGCATTGTCAGCTCTATGCCAGACCTTGTCAGCCAGTGGCATTGACCTTGTTTACCCACTTCTGTTTGTGCATTTTGAAAACCACTTTGTCCATTGAATTTGTAGAGTTGTGATATACATTTTCTTCTACTACCACAAGTTGAGATAACCCCTCTATCATTCATCGACCCTATGTCGATGCTTTGAACCGAATGTCGACCTAAAAACGTTCGCTGTTTTTGAGCGAACCAGTCGCAACCTTGATATCATTCTGATACTTTGAGACATTTGGAACCTTGTAAACCTTTGACAGCTAATCTTAACATTGGTTTCCTTAACTTAACTCTAATCAGCCTCTAAACCCAATCATTTCAGAATCATCAAGACTTCATCTTTGCATTATTGCATATAGTATAATAATGTATTGAAAAGATTGTGATTATTGGTTGTTTGTTTGATTGGAGAGCAGATCAAGAGCCCGAGTTTGAGGACTTCGCTGTTGATCCGTCATCAACTGCTGTATCTTACGACGCGGAAGGCAAGTCATATCCTTGGTCATCTTGAACCTATATTTTAAATGTTGCTAAAGTATAACCTTGAATATAGATAATATTGCATGAGAAAGATTGAGAATGATTGATTTATGAATTGGCAGTACTAGACTGGTTATCTGTGAAATGTGAAATAAACAAGTTTTGAGCCTTGAACTATTATATGTATTATTATACTTATATTCATGAAATAAAACCCCTAGCCGTGACCAGAAAATGGTATGGAATGGTGGAAGCACTGGAGGTGCTAGACTGCAAAGGATATGCAGGCACTGAAGGTGCAGGGTTGTGGATGGTCTGGTCACTGGCATATAAGGACTAGAACCTTGTGTTGTGCGTCTAGTGGCATGAACAACGTGCTAACCGCAAGCCTGGAATGGGATAGGCCTGAACAAGTACTTATATGGATCGCACATGAAACCCCTGCATGAGTTGTGTTGTGATGATTGACAGGGAGGAGGACTCCCACTATCACTGAAGGTGATCTGATATCTGACCCAGCAATGGGAACATGAGAAGGGTGGAGGGAGTACCGCCACAACTGTGTTTCGCGAGAGATCCACAGGGTCAGGGGTGAATTGTAAGTGATGCATAACAAAAGTTCTTGTTATCTCCACCTTGCCACTCACACATGGTTGTGAGGAGGTGTCTAATCATTTTGATAGGATGGGCTTGCAAGTGGAATATCTTGCGGGTAAATTGGTACCTCTCTGCAGAGTTAAAAACGTATTCGAATACTCCGAGCTCCTGGGTTTATAGGAGTCTGCTGCGGTGGATTAAATCCACGGGGTGTGACACAAGTACTATTTTCTAAATAAAATGTGTTAAATCAAGATTACCCAAATGACATGTGTTGTCATGATAAGGAGTGCTACCGTGGGCTGTCGTGTGTAGACGTGTCGCGGTAGTGCTATAATCTAGTGAACATGAATGATGATGTTATATTATGAAAGGTGCTGCCATGAGATGAGGTATGGAAGAAAAAGATTATTTTATAAACAACCATAATTCTTGACTAGTCTAGGTTCACACCATCACTACTATATGTATCTATTCTTACCTATGAATTGCTGAGTACGTAAGTGCTCTCCCTTGTAACATTCAACTCAATAGATAGAGCCTACCTTGATCAAGATGATGGCATGGAGTACTTCGTGGATCCAGAAGGAAGAGAATCACCCGTAGGTGTAGTACAGTTTTCCTAATGCGATATGAAATCCCGTAACAAATCCTGTCTAGACTAAGTTGTTCCAACCCGTTAAATGTGTGACCCTGTAGGTTCATGTATATTTATTTAGTCGTGGCCCGGAAATACTTACTTGAATTGCAAGTCGATAGTGGCTCCTAGCAGGATATATCAACCACCCAAGTATTCAAAAAGTCATATCCAACAAATCTATATAATGTACTCATGTTGATCCCTTCACCATACGATACCAAATTAAGCCCAAGGCACAATGCATGTCACTCTTATACAGTTCAATCATTTCTCTATCTCATAGTTGATACTCAACAATATACAACATAGCCATACACTTCTTTGTTTATCTATACCGAGAGGCCAACGGTATCTATCCCATTATATGAAAGAGGCTAATTCCATTTTGATCGTTCATGTTTCTCCAAATGGTTCACAACATACCCAAATATTACCTTTATAACTACCCAATTAAAAGTAGTGTTTGGTAGCGTCAAAATATACTGTTACACATGTAAAAAACTATGCCGATCTCAAGTCTAAAGATCAATCATAAATATTATTTAAAAATATACGACTACATGTGATGATCAATTAATCATTTGTGTCCTATTTAATGATAATAGATCAAGAACATTATAGAGTTTCACGAACAAGTCACACACTTGCGAACAAAAAAGATGATAATTTATTTAAGGAACAGAATAACACATTATTCAAAGATTTATAAACATAAGAAAGATAATATCATTTCTATGATTGTATCTAAAACATATCACTAACAATATCATATCATTTCTTAATCATTTTGAGAAATACTAAAATGCTACTTATTTTGTAATGGAATGAGTATATAGCTTTTCACTCAATGTATGTGAGAATTACTAAAACATAACCCAAATAACCCACCCACCTGCAACATGTGGACTTATATAAACCTATAATCTGCTGGCATTAGGATTTGAAATCTGATTTCCAATCGGAGACTAGTGTCTTACCAATTGAGCTGCAATTTATTGGCACTACTTCCTATATTCACACATTTAATTAGCCATACCAAACATGAAATTTGCAAATGTGTAATAACATAGAACAAAGAATATAACATTAGTGTGCAAATTATGTGATTTTTCAATGATTTACATCTCATGCCGATGTACTGCGTGGAGATTCGTTTTAGTCCTTTATCAACTACCTAGTGGAGCTTCCTTTGTCAACTATGAATGCCACAATATTCTGACTGTGCGGTGGGAAATTTTTAATTCTAAGTCAAAGTAATGTACTTATTTTGTGCCTTTGTTTTTGCCTAATAAGTAATTGGTTGATTTTCTTTTTCTGACAAAAAGAAGGGCACAGTATGCGCCAAAAAATAATAATTATGGCATAATTTTGTCTTTATTCCTAAGTTATTTTTTTTCTAACTTAGATGGCATTCATTTTTCTGTGCTTGCTGTTTTCTTTAAATAGTTTTTGTAACACCCCGATTTTTCCAAATCCTGGCCTGTCTTGTCCCTTTCTATTTCAGAATGAGATCCCTGTTGTGCCAGCAGCTTACCGCAAAAAGTTGGCAATCAAACTCTTGTCATTCATACCTTTTCACAAATCAGCCCTTCTCAGAAATTGTCAGAAGCCCAAAAAGACTAAAAGTCTCAGACCATCTCCAAACTTTGATCTGATTCAGTGAACACCTTCCTTTCACTATTCTGAACATTTTTCCCTTCTGGAAGAATTTCCAAATCTTACCCTAAACCTGAGTTTCGACCTTTCCCGTTTTTGAAACCCTAATTACCCTGTTTTACCCTAATTACTCTGTTTTCGGATTTTTGTCGAAACCCTCAAATCTTGTTCAATTTCACCAAATTTCCTGCCAGATGAGTCCCAGCATTTTAGTGTCACTCAGCTGCGAAATCAAAGTTCAATTTGGACCCCCAAATCTCCATAATTGCAATCAGGTCCAAACTCCAAAGAAAGATCATCGCAAATCAGTCCTTTTATTGAATTTAGGCCCCTGGCCGTGTCTCAGCAGAACCCGCCGCAGTGCATCGCCGTGTTCTTCGCCGTCGGTGAACCTCCTGCCGTGCCAACACCTCAGCCACGTAGCTGACACCCGTGCGCACTCGTGGCACCGCCGTGGACACCACCTCGGCCGCGCCAGCACAACCAATTTCTTCCCCGCGCGCGAGCTAGCGAACCAGCAAGTCCAGCTTCGCCCGTTCGACACGTCTCGGCCACGCGTCGATGGAGCTTTCACTTCACCATTCCCTCGCCGCTTGCGCCTGTGCCATCCACTGCCAAAAGCCTGCACCGCTGCACGCCAGTGCCTCGCCATCATCGCCGGCACAAGTCCCCGCCGTGTCCGGTCGCTTCGCGGTCAAATTCGTCGCCGCTGTTCCCCAATTTGTCGACCAGAGGATTGCTCCAGCATCTATAAATACCCCTCAGTGTATTGCTTCAGTTCCCAGCAACAGAAACCGACTAATTTCTCACTGCCGCCGAGTTCGCTTTCTTCTCCGGCGAGCAATTTCTGGAGCTCACGGTGCCAGCCCAATTCGCTACACCATTCTTTAAACCGAAGCCACCGGTGAGTTCCCCTCTTCTCCCTCTCTGTGTCATAGCAGCCAATTGCATCCCGGTGATCCCTAACGCCGGCGATCATCGGAAAAGCCCATTTGCCCTGTTTCCCCAATGCTGTTCGATTCATCCCAAATTGGCCTTCGTGTTAGTACAGAAAAGGGATCAGTGAGCTTAGTAGAGCAAGCCTGTGGAATCAAAACCTTCAATTGTGCCCAAATCGAAGAAATCCCAATCTGGAAGTTCATCAGTTTGCTGGACCTCGCCGCCGAGCTTCTCCGGCCATCCTCCAGCAAAATTAACCCGTCCAGTAGCTTTGTTGTGCCCTAGAGATCATCCTCAAGCTTGGAATTGAGCTCATTCGCCTTGTATCAAAAATCCCCAATTTCAAAGTCGTCGTCTCCGGCACAGTTCACCGGAATTTGCTTCCCGGCCGATTCAGCCGACACCACTTTGTCCCTTAGCTTTGCCTCACCTCCCTGAGCATTTTCTTCCACTAGCTCGACATCTGGATCTGCCTAGATTGTGAGATATGCCCTTGCCAAGATCACTGTCCAGAAGCCCAGTTCTTGTCCAGATCACAGCAGTTCATCACTGAATTCCATCACCTTCCAGCCACTTTCAGCCCTTGATCCTGTTAAGTATTTTGTTCCTGTTATCAATGCCTACCTCCCAGACAAAGTTGTGCATCAATTGGAGCCCTAGATCAAAGGTTAAGCTTTGCCCTAATTTTTGGCAATGTCTGCACTATGTCAGTGCATGTCAGCCACTGGCATTAGCCTTGTTTGACCCCTTCTGGTTGAGCAATGGAAATGTCACTTTGTCCCCTAGATTTCTGGAGTTGTGTTCTACATCTTTCCCTTCTGTCACTTCTCCAGAAAACCATCCTAATACCAGTTTAAAGCTATGCCAAAGCCGTGAACTGAATGTCGACCCTTCGACGTTCAATCCTTTTTAGCCGTTTCTTCGACCAGAACCCTTGTGACCTTGCCTTAACCTTTTCCCCTACATGCATGACTTATTTACTTAATATTTTCTATGGAAACTATTTTATGTATGCTTATGTAGCGTATGTGTTGTATTGCTTGTGTCCGCCGCAGAGCCCGAAGCTGAAGGAGCGGAAGAAGTCTTTGAAGATTCGTCCGAGTAATTAGACCTAGCAGTGCAAGGCAAGCCTCATTCCTTTGATCATGTCTCGCCCAATATTTTCATATAAAGTATATTCACTGTTTCTTACTATGCATGCTTATTTGAGATACAAGTTATGTTTGAATGACATGAGTAGATATTACCTAATGAATCATGAAACCCCTTTTGTTATTGAAACTTCATATATATGCTTTTGTCACCCTAGGACTCATATACTGAATATCTATATTAAATTTGAAATGGTCAAATACATGAGAAGTTATAATGAAAACCGTTTTGTCAAGAAAACTGATAAAAGGGATCAGTAGTGAGGATTGGATTGTATGGAGAGGGTGCGGTGCGCACCAGGGAATGTGAATGTTCCTCACTATTGGTTCATAAGGACGAGAACCTTGTGCTGTGTCTCTATGCGAATTGTAAACGTACCAACCACTTGCCTGGTATGGGACAGGCACAACTTAGTAACTTTTTGGTATTAGCAGTTCCCTGCATGGTTTGTCGATCTGGTTTCTCGCGTGGAAACTGGAAGGCCAAGGTTCGGCCACGAGTGATGTGAGTTCAGAAAAATGATGAGAGGAAAAGGCGTAAAAGAAGGAAGGCGCCCTAGACCTGATTAAGCCGTGAGCGGTTGTAATCTTAAATGGTCGTATGTCTCGCGTGGACATAGACCAAGGCTATGTGTCCTGCGGGAACATAGACCAGAGAGGCTAGGAAGTAAGGCAGTGGGGAAGACCCACAACGGTACTTGAGACTTAACTGTCTATTTACCGGGCGGGGATACTGTTAATACTGAACTGCAAAAGCGTTGTGTGATCTCGGCCTTGTCACATGTGTATAAGTCACATAGAGCTGTACCGACTTGAAAGCCGAGTGAACCAGTGGATTTAAAAAGAGGTACACCTTTGCAAAGTGTAAAAGAAGTATCAGATACTCTGTACTCCCAGGTTCAGGAGTCTTTTCGTAGTGGATGTTATCCATGGGTTATAGCACAAGTAATGATTTGGAATGTTTTCATAATATGGGTTAAGAAAAATGATGACTCATGGGAGACCATCACATAACAATTTCTAAAGTATAAATTAAGATTTTAATGTATTCCTCTTGGAAACTAAAAGCCTTTCTTTATGATTTTAGAGTGAAAATCTACTCTATATATATATATATATATATATATATATATATATATATATATATATAAAACCAAAACTCCTTTTCTTGATCACTCCTCATCTATATACCTACATTTTTGTAACGAGACTTGCTGAGCATTGTGTAAAAACATGCTCACCCTTGCCTTTGCAAACAAATTCAGAAGAAGGCTTTGAGAATCCCGATTCCCTTGGCCTTGAGCACCAAAAAGAGGAAAGAGCCTTTCCAGACGATTTGAGCTTCTAGGAGGGTCATGAGCCAAGTTGAGTCCGATGTGGAGGAAGCCCTTCCAGAGCCGCTGCAGAAGGAAGTGAAGACCCTTGTGGTTGCTTTTTGTGTTGTTTTTCTGTGTTCGGTACTTCAATACCGATTCTTGATTTTGAAAAACTCTCTACTTTTGTATCAACTTTAATTAGTGCCACCCTTGGCATTATGATATTGTAATAGTGGTCCTCGTGACCTTGTACTTGCTTTATCTACCAGCTTTATTATTTAAAGTGAATCCTGTTGTTGTGAGCTTGTGATGTACCTTTCTGTGCGCAATCTACCTGGGCGGTTGCCAAGGTGACCCTCAAATGGGGGTCTCACAGCGAATGGTATCAGAGCAAAGGCTCGACTGTAGGTCGTGACCCTTCTATGGACATTGGCGTCCCTAGAAAGAAAATCGTTAGTTTATTTGACTAAAATCTAATTACGAAAATCTAATTTGTCTAAGAAAAATATATTATGTAGTTATCCTTTTTTATTATTTGAAAAATCTTTAAACATTATTTCCAACTTTTAGGTGTTTTTGTGTTATGTCCCCTTAGATAGCTTTCGTGCTTCAGTGGTAGTCTACGAAATCCCAGAACTTGGAATTGAACCTGATGGGCGCAGATGAAGATCAGGAGGAGGACTCAGAAGAGGTAGAGCCTCACGGTTCTTCCAATACCGACGTGTGATCCTAGACTTTCCCCTGGTTTAACCTTTTGTGCCTAACCACAGCAGACATTAGATCTCTTGTGTAGTAGTTGCTTGTTTTGATGTGTGTTGGTTGCTAAGTATTCCTATAAGCCGTAGAGGCAAAACTATGTATTTCATAAAAATCTAATTTATGAAAAACATCTTGCACTTTCCAATCCTTGTCTCACGGATTGATCCCAGCTTTCCGCTTGTACACTATCTGCGTTTCCCTCTGAATCAGCAATCTTTTCTTTGACCGCCTGTTATAGTAGATGGGTTAACTCAAGAGGAAGATCTCATGGAATAGAACCTGAGGAAGATACCAGTGACATGAGGAACACATCTGAAAGAAGAGCCCGTACCAATTAAGATCAACCCGGATCACCAACCCCCATGTCATAAGGAGGAAATATCAATGATATGTTGATATGGATGCAGTGAGAATCCCAATCAAATCCAGCTGTAGAAATATTGCCTTTTTGTATCGGCAACCTAGGATTCCTAGCAGATTTGCTAGTTCTGAATCTTCAAGAGTTAGACATCATTCTTGGAATGGACCGGCTAGCCAAAAACACAAAGGTCAGATAGATTGTAAGAAGAAGACCGTCATTCTAACCAACGTCGAAGGAGAACAAGTCACGTTCTGTGCAGAATGGAAAAGAAAAGAGCAGAACAGAAAAGAACAGAGCAGAACAAAACAGAAAAGAAGAGAAGAAGAAAAGAAAAGAAAGATCTCCACTAATTGACCATATGGACAGCTTGAACAGTGTTGAAGAGATCAAAGAAGGGAATACCCCAAAGACTGTATTCATGACAACATATGGATTATATGAGTTTACAGTGATGTCATCCGGATAAATGAATGCACCGGCAATGTTCATGAACTTAATGGAAAAAGTTCTCATGGAATACTTATGCAAGTACATTATCGTGTTTGTGGACGATATTCCCATCTTTTCCCCGAGAACGAGGAAGAGCATAATCAGCATCTAAGTTTAGTGCTAAGGAGGTTAGCAGATCACCAATTGTACGCCAAGATTGATAAGTGTACTCTCTGGTTGAAAAAGATTCTTTCTTAGACCACATTATATCAAGTGAAGGAATATTCATGCATTCATCAAAGACCCAAGCAGCACCACAATATCAGTCAAGTCTACAGTACCCAAGACCCATGACAGCCAAGTGCCTGACTTGTCACAGAAGCCACTATTAGCGTGATTGTCCCCACACTGCTATCATTGTGGACAATTTGGTCATTGTCAAGAGAAATCCCCTAGAGGAATCTGTCAAATCCAATAGCCAAGAGAAGAAGTGAAGGTCAATAACAGCCTGCAGTTCAGACACTAATCCCAATGCCTGCCCCAACACAACAGTATGGATAAGAAGCTCCAGCTGCAAGAAAAAGATTTCCAACTAACCATGGAAGAAGTAGAGGAAAACCCGGTACCAACTCAAGGCAAACTCAACTATGTCACATCAGAAGAAGAAGGAGGATCATCAGACAAAAAAAAATTTTACTATTTAAAGTGGACCGAATATGACGTATCTAGAGTACCCTATCACTATTCAGTTTCCCGACTCTAGGATGCCAGTAAAGTCAGTGTGCGAAGGAGTGAGATTTAATATAAGTGGAAAGGAGTTCTCTGCTAAACTACTGGCACTAGAACTACAAGGATTGAGATGTTATACCTAGAATGGACTGGTTGTCGGAACATAAAGGACAAATGGATTGTGAGTGTAAGGCCATTGCCCTTACTAGTCCTAATGGAAAAGAAGTTTTGTTCCAACCCTGAGAGGATGTTAGTAGAACACCCAGCCCAAAATCCGCACAGTTCGAAGAAAGAGGTGAACCAGATCCCTGAAGTTGGAAGATACCCAAGCGTGTTTCCAAAAGAGTTACCAGAAGTGCCCTGATTAAGGTTTTGAACTCAATGTTGAACTGAAACCTAGAACAGCAACCGTATCAAAAACACCATATCGGATGTCATTCAAGGACCAACAGGAGTATCCTGACCACCTACGAAAAGTCTTGGATAAACTAAGGGAGCAACAATTTAATGCTAAGCCGGTTAAGTGTGAATTTGGACACAGGAAATTTCGTTTTTAGGTCACCTGACGACAGCCGAAGGAGTGCAAGTGAATCGAGTTAAAAGTTGAGACCGTGAAAGAGTGGTAACAACTAGAATCAGTGACTGAGGTCAGAAGTTTTCTTGGATTAGCTGAGCACTATCACCGATTCATTAAAGGATTTTTCCAAGCTAGCCAAGCCGCCCACTAGTTTGTTGAAAAAGGATGTCCAATCTGAGTGGACAGAAGATTGTCAGAAGAGCTTCGAAGAGTTGAAACGAAGGCTAACAACCACACCGATCCTAGTACTCCCTGATAATAGGAAGAATTATGAGATGTAGCGTGATGCATCTAGGCATGAACTGAGTTGTGTCTTAATGCAAGGAAGAAGAACAATCGCATCTGCATCGAGATAACTGCAGTCTCATGAGAAGAATTACCCGAACCGTGACGTGAAGTTAGCACCAATGATTCACGCACTCAAGATTTGGAGACATTATCTACTAAGGAATCGATGTGCAATCCACTCAGACCACAAGAACTTAAAGTATGTTTTGCCTAGCAGAATTTGAACATGAGGCAACATCGATGGCTAGAGTTAATAAAGAACCATGGCCTAGACATACATTACCATCCTGGTAAAGTTAATGTTATTGCAGACACCTTGAGCAGAAAGGTTTACTGCAGCACCATTGTTGCACCAGAATTAATGGAGGATTGCATCGGCAAATGATTAAATCAGTAGATTAAGGTTCTGTGACCATGTACGTTGTCAGTTACACCTACTTTAGAAGAAGAGATTTGAAAATCACAAGGAAGTGATGAAGGAACTCGGAAGATCAAAGAGAATATGAGGATCAGAAAGGCAGTAGAATTTCGGGAAGATGAGCAAGGTGCAATTTAGCAAGATAAAAGGATGTGTGTTCCAGAGGTTAAGGAGATCAAGACACTAACTTCGAAAGAAGCTCATAACACTCCATACTATATTCACCCCGGAAGTACTCGGATGTGTTAGGACTCGAAGAATCAATTTTGGTGAAGTCACATGGACAGAGATTGCCGAGTGAGTGGTAAAGTGTGACACATGTCAAGAGGATGAAGATCAAGCATCGAAGGCTAGCAGGATTGTTACAGCCACTAGCCATACTAGAATGGAAATGAGAAGAAGATGGAATAAACTTTATCACAGGACTTCCGAAGACTAAGAATGGATAGAACTAGTGAATCAAATACCGGAGGATAAGTTGCAAACCTGTGTGCTCAAATATGGAATTTCATGAGAGTTATACTGCCATACACAGAATTCACCCACAGCAGTAGCTACCATACTAGTTTGCAGATGTTCCCACTTGAAGCTCTATACAGCCGCAAGTGCAGAATGCCTTTACATTAGTCAGAAATTGGAGAAAGGCAACTAATCAGCTCAGAAATAGCTCAAGATATAGAAGCTCATGTACGGATCATTAAGAAGAGGTCAAAAACTGCACAGTCCAGACAAGAAGAGTTATGCTGATAACCGACAGAGCAGACATCTCCCAAGGAAGTAGAGGTTCAATCAGACTCGTTCTACCAAGAATACCCCATCAAGATATTTAAGGTCAGAAGAATAAAATCAAGAACCATTCGATTCGGCAAAATTCAATGGAACAACCACTCAGAAGGTGAGTCGACATGGAAAAGGGAAGAAGGACTGCATCAAGATTTCCCTTACCTGTTTTCAGACCTACCAGAATCTCGAGGACGAGATTGTTTTTAAGGAGGTTAGATTTGTAACACCCCGATTTTTCCAAATCCTGGCCTGTCTTGTCCCTTTCTATTTCAGAATGAGATCCCTGTTGTGCCAGCAGCTTACCCCAAAAAGTTGGCAATCAAACTCTTGTCATTCATACCTTTTCACAAATCAGCCCTTCTCATAAATTGTCAGAAGCCCAAAAAGACTAAAAGTCTCAGACCATCTCCAAACTTTGATCTGATTCAGTGAACACCTTCCTTTCACTATTCTGAACATTTTTCCCTTCTGGAAGAATTTCCAAATCTTACCCTAAACCTGAGTTTCGACCTTTCCCGTTTTTGAAACCCTAATTACCCTGTTTTACCCTAATTACTCTGTTTTCGGATTTTTGTCGAAACCCTCAAATCTTGTTCAATTTCACCAAATTTCCTGCCAGATGAGTCCCAGCATTTTAGTGTCACTCAGCTGCGAAATCAAAGTTCAATTTGGACCCCCAAATCTCCAGAATTGCAATCAGGTCCAAACTCCAAAGAAAGATCATCACAAATCAGTCCTTTTATTGAATTTAGGCCCCTGGCCGTGTCTCAGCAGAACCCGCCGCAGTGCATCGCCGTGTTCTTCGCCGTCGGTGAACCTCCTGCCGTGCCAACACCTCAGCCACGTAGCTGACACCCGTGCGCACTCGTGGCACCGCCGTGGACACCACCTCGGCCGCGCCAGCACAACCAATTTCTTCCCCGCGCGCGAGCCCGCGAACCAGCAAGTCCAGCTTCGCCCGTTCGACACGTCTCGGCCACGCGTCGATGGAGCTTTCACTTCACCGTTCCCTCGCCGCTTGCGCCTGTGCCATCCACTGCCAAAAGCCTGCACCGCTGCACGCCAGTGCCTCGCCATCATCGCCGGCACAAGTCCCCGCCGTGTCCGGTCGCTTCGCGGTCAAATTCGTCGCCGCTGTTCCCCAATTTGTCGACCAGAGGATTGCTCCAGCATCTATAAATACCCCTCAGTGTATTGCTTCAGTTCCCAGCAACAGAAACCGACTAATTTCTCACTGCCGCCGAGTTCGCTTTCTTCTCCGGCGAGCAATTTCTGGAGCTCACGGTGCCAGCCCAATTCGCTACACCATTCTTTAAACCGAAGCCACCGGTGAGTTCCCCTCTTCTCCCTCTCTGTGTCATAGCAGCCAATTGCATCCCGGCGATCCCTAACGCCGGCGATCATTGGAAAAGCCCATTTGCCCTGTTTCCCCAATGCTGTTCGATTCATCCCAAATTGGCCTTCGTGTTAGTAGAGAAAAGGGATCAGTGAGCTTAGTAGAGCAAGCCTGTGGAATCAAAACCTTCAATTGTGCCCAAATCGAAGAAATCCCAATCTGGAAGTTCATCAGTTTGCTGGACCTCGTCGCCGAGCTTCTCCGGCCATCCTCCAGCAAAATTAACCCGTCCAGTAGCTTTGTTGTGCCCTAGAGATCATCCTCAAGCTTGGAATTGAGCTCATTCGCCTTGTATCAAAAATCCCCAATTTCAAAGTCGTCGTCTCCGGCACAGTTCACCGGAATTTGCTTCCCGGCCGATTCAGCCGACACCACTTTGTCCCTTAGCTTTGCCTCACCTCCCTGAGCATTTTCTTCCACTAGCTCGACATCTGGATCTGCCTAGATTGTGAGATATGCCCTTGCCAAGATCACTGTCCAGAAGCCCAGTTCTTGTCCAGATCACAGCAGTTCATCACTGAATTCCATCACCTTCCGCCACTTTCAGCCCTTGATCCTGTTAAGTATTTTGTTCCTGTTATCAATGCCTACCTCCCAGACAAAGTTGTGCATCAATTGGAGCCCTAGATCAAAGGTTAAGCTTTGCCCTAATTTTTGGCAATGTCTGCACTATGTCAGTGCATGTCAGCCACTGGCATTAGCCTTGTTTGACCCCTTCTGGTTGAGCAATGGAAATGTCACTTTGTCCCCTAGATTTCTGGAGTTGTGTTCTACATCTTTCCCTTCTGTCACTTCTCCAGAAAACCATCCTAATACCAGTTTAAAGCTATGCCAAAGCCGTGAACTGAATGTCGACCCTTCGACGTTCAATCCTTTTTAGCCGTTTCTTCGACCAGAACCCTTGTGACCTTGCCCTAACCTTTTCCCCTACATGCATGACTTATTTACTTAATATTTTCTATGGAAACTATTTTATGTATGCTTACGTAGCGTATGTGTTGTATTGCTTGTGTCCGCCGCAGAGCCCGAAGCTGAAGGAGCGGAAGAAGTCTTTGAAGATTCGTCCGAGTAATTAGACCTAGCAGTGCAAGGCAAGCCTCATTCCTTTGATCATGTCTCGCCCAATATTTTCATATAAAGTATATTCACTGTTTCTTACTATGCATGCTTATTTGAGATACAAGTTATGTTTGAATGACATGAGTAGATATTACCTAATGAATCATGAAACCCCTTTTGTTATTGAAACTTCATATATATGCTTTTGTCACCCTAGGACTCATATACTGAATATCCACATTAAACTTGAAATGGTCAAATACATGAGAAGTTATAATGAAAACCGTTTTGTCAAGAAAACTGATAAAAGGGATCAGTAGTGAGGATTGGATTGTATGGAGAGGGTGCGGTGCGCACCAGGGAATGTGAATGTTCCTCACTATTGGTTCATAAGGACGAGAACCTTGTGCTGTGTCTCTATGCGAATTGTAAACGTACCAACCACTTGCCTGGTATGGGACAGGCACAACTTAGTAACTTTTTGGTATTAGCAGTTCCCTGCATGGTTTGTCGATCTGGTTTCTCGCGTGGAAACTGGAAGGCCAAGGTTCGGCCACGAGTGATGTGAGTTCAGAAAAATGATGAGAGGAAAAGGCGTAAAAGAAGGAAGGCGCCCTAGACCTGATTAAGCCGTGAGCGGTTGTAATCTTAAATGGTCGTATGTCTCGCGTGGACATAGACCAAGGCTATGTGTCCTGCGGGAACATAGACCAGAGAGGCTAGGAAGTAAGGCAGTGGGGAAGACCCACAACGGTACTTGAGACTTAACTGTCTATTTACCGGGCGGGGATACTGTTAATACTGAACTGCAAAAGCGTTGTGTGATCTCGGCCTTGTCACATGTGTATAAGTCACATGGAGCTGTACCGACTTGAAAGCCGAGTGAACCAGTGGATTTAAAAAGAGGTACACCTTTGCAAAGTGTAAAAGAAGTATCAGATACTCTGTACTCCCAGGTTCAGGAGTCTTTTCGTAGTGGATGTTATCCATGGGTTATAGCACAAGTAATGATTTGGAATGTTTTCATAATATGGGTTAAGAAAAATGATGACTCATGGGAGACCATCACATAACGATTTCTAAAGTATAAATTAAGATTTTAAAGTATTCCTCTTGGAAACTAAAAGCCGTTCTTTATGATTTTAGAGTGAAAATCTACTCTATTTATATATATATATATATATATATATATATATAAAACCAAAACTCCTTTTCTTGATCACTCCTCATCTATATACCTACATTTTTGTAACGAGACTTGCTGAGCATTGTGTAAAAACATACTCACCCTTGCCTTTGCAAACAAATTCAGAAGAAGGCTTTGAGAATCCCGATTCCCTTGGCCTTGAGCACCAAAAAGAGGAAAGAGCCTTTCCAGACGATTTGAGCTTCTAGGAGGGTCATGAGCCAAGTTGAGTCCGATGTGGAGGAAGCCCTTCCAGAGCCGCTGCAGAAGGAAGTGAAGACCCTTGTGGTTGCTTTTTGTGTTGTTTTTCTGTGTTCGGTACTTCAATACCGATTCTTGATTTTGAAAAACTCTCTACTTTTGTATCAACTTTAATTAGTGCCACCCTTGGCATTATGATATTGTAATAGTGGTCCTCGTGACCTTGTACTTGCTTTATCTACCAGCTTTATTATTTAAAGTGAATCCTGTTGTTGTGAGCTTGTGATGTACCTTTCTGTGCGCAATCTACCTGGGCGGTTGCCAAGGTGACCCTCAAATGGGGGTCTCACAGTTTTTCAATATTTTTTTATTAATTGTAGTATACACATGGCCAAGGATAATCTATCACATGCTATATTTCAGTTAAATTCAATAATTAGTTGGAAAGAAGTGCTTAGTCAAACTAAGCAATTTCAGGTGAAAGCTAAAACTAAATTTCACTTTGATTTTTATTAATTTACAAAGCGTCTAATTTATTGTCATTGGATTATTTCAGGTTACAATTAGAGTTTCATAAAATTAATGTGACAACCGAAAGACATTTGGGCCGAGAAGACAAGAATAGTAGACTAAGAGAATACGTGCAAGAAACTTCTTTCTTGCTACTAGACACAAATGATCAGAATAATTTGGAGCACGCAACTCAAATGTTGTTTGAAAGGAGTGTCGAGAAGGGAAAGGAGCAACCCCATGTGGAGATTATCTCAAATAGAGAAGAACACCTCAAACTCATCTCTAATGAAATTATTTATCATTTTAGATTTGATAAACCAATTGGTATGTTGCTCATTCAGGAAAAAATGAATGAAGATGATCTGTAGCACATGTACTATTCACATGAATAGTAATCCAACATATGCATATTTAGAAATACTTCATATTTAGTATTAGAAATGTTTGTGGATATTTTAATTCATGTTTTTGATCTGATTACGGGCTGGATCGGGTTTCAATCTAGCCTCGATCAGACTCTGGTTTGCCCTGATTGAAGTATAGACGGGTTCCTACTATACTCGATCATATGCTAATATGCGGAATAACAGGATCTTACTTGGAATTATCAAAACCCAAAGGTTAATCGAAACACAGTTCAAAAAGATAGCACACTCTTTATTTCAAAGAGGGATCTTTACACGTCGAACGTTAGGACGCACTCGCTTACATCGAGGAACTATGAGGTCTAAGACTTCAATCTAGACTCAATACTATTCAATTCGATGATCTAAACTAGAACTATTACAAAGTATTTATAGTCCAATCGTAGGAGTACATATCAGACTCAATAACCTAAACGTATTAGACTCCAACAACTAACTAAACCTGAATGCATAAGACTTAATTATATGTATATTGATCGGACTATAATTCTGACCAGAGATCAGATCGAGGTCGCCAACCCTTTCCGAGGTCGTGAACCCTTTTCGAACTCGAATAGATCTAGGTCGCGAAGCTTTTGTGAACTCGACCTAAAGACCCGAAGATCCTCCTGGATCATGACTCCCCTATTGAGAAGGAGCCAACCCCCGTTGGCAACCATGTGATCAAAACTGAAGATGTGGAAATTGAGTTTGACCATCTTCCCAGGTGTACCACTTTGCCGCACGTGCTCGTTGATCCTTCCAACCGATTCGAAAAGACTCTCATGGACCACTGCGGGTTGTAGTCACCTTCTTCTCCAAGATCACGTCATTAGGTAGAGGTTCTGCTCATTGATAGATCAAGTCTTCAACAGACGGTACTATAGTATCCGGCTCATCATCCAGCATTGAAGGCTCAAAGAGTTTGATGTGCTCAATATTGACAACCGAGTAAATATCCATGTATGGAGGTAACTCGAGCTGACAAGCATTAGTACCAACTTTCCGCAAAATCCGCAAAAGACCATAACGGATGGGTTTAAGTTTTTAACCTTCACCTTTAAGTCACTCCTTACTCAGACGTAACCAGACCATATCACCCTCTTTGAAATTGAGCATCAACTCGGTGGCGATCATGTCGCGCCTTGTACTTGAGTTGAGTTTTCAGCAAGTTCTGTTCAACATCACCATGGAGCTGTTGAATACCTTCCAGGAACTTTTGTGCTCGATCCTGATTAGAGACTTCCTTGCTGTTCTACATCGAGGTGGGATCACAAACTCCATGTCGAATGGACTTTGTGGTAGAAATCTCAAACAGACCTCAAAAGGTGACTTCCCAATCGAACCATGCACTACTCGATTAAAAGAAAACTACAGGTATGGTATGCTTTCATCCCAGGTCTTCGGATGCTTAGAGTTATATCCTCTCAATAGATGAACGATAGTTCGATTTACCTCTTCAGTTTGACCATCAGTTTGACGATGAAAAGTAGTACTCCTCTTTAGCTTTGTGTCCATCATTGTCCAGAGTGATTGCCAAAAGTGACTACGAAACCAGGTATCACGATCAGACACAATAGAAGTCGGCAGTCCGAAATGTGTCCAAACATGCTGAAAGAATACCCGAGTTGCCTCTTCTCCCATGATAATCTTTCGACAAGGTATTAGAATTATCATTTTGGAGAATCGATCAACAACCACAAAGAGATAGTCGTTGCCACATCGAGTCTTAGGCAATCCTCCCAAGAAAACAATGGATATGCTTTCCCATGGTCGCGATGGAATGGGCAAAGGAGTGTATAAACCCAATTTTTGGTTTGCTGGTTTCGAAATGCTGCAGAGACCATAGCCTCGAACAAAAATAGCCACATCTTACTGCATCCACGGCCAGAACACATGTTGATGAAGATTTTGCAAGGTCTTCGTAACCCCAAAGTGTACAGCAACCTTCGATGTATGTGTTTCTCGCAGCCATTGAATTCAAGGTGCTCCACGAGGTATACAAAGTAAATTGCCTTTGTACAAGAGTCCTTCTCGACGAATGAACTATGTAGGTTTCTCTGTTTCGAGCTCAACCAGTGGTGATTAAAAATCATGATCTTCACTGTACATTGTGTCATAGTCATCATGACATGAGGGCTCAATCTGCATGAATGCTGATAAGCAAAGGGTCATAACTGGTGGTCGCGACAACATGTCAGCCAGTTTGTTGTATACACCCTTCTTGTACTTAATCACCAGATTGAACTGTTGCAGATACGACATCCACTTCATATGTTGAGCTTGCTGTAGTTTCGACTGAATTTACAAATATTGCAAAGGTTGGTGGTTGGTGTGGACAAATGTCTCTTTACCCAAAAGGTAACACCGCCAATACTTTATGGCCTGATGCAGTGCACACAACTCCTTGTCGTAGGTCGGGTAATTCTTCTAAGCTCCCTGAAATAACTTGGAGTGATACCTACTGGTCGACCTTCTTGCATGAGCACTGCGCCTATTGCATTACATGAGGCATCGGTTTCTAGCTCGAACGGTTGCTACAGATTTGGCAAAGCTAATGTAACACCCCTATTTTTCGCCCAAACCCTGAAATAGTCAAAATCCACATCTCGGCCCCAAACCCTAATCTATTTCAGATATTATCATCTAAATGTTAATCAGAACATTTTTCTCTTCTGGATCATCTCCAAAATCCTATCCTAAAACTGAGTTTCGACCCTTGCCTTTCAAAATCCTAAATACCCTAATTTTACCCTAAACTGTTTTCCCCATTCTTGTCGAAACCCTTCAGATCTTGCCCGATCTTATCAAATTTTGGCTGGATGAGTTCCAGTATCTTTACACGACTCATCCGTGAAATCAGATTTCAAATCAGGCCCTTAGATCTTCAAATTTGCAATCAAGCCCAATTCTATTTCAAACTTTCCTTGCAGATCAGTCCTTTTTATTGCAATTAGGCCCCTGGCCGTGTTTCAACAGAAACCGCCGCAGAGCTTCGCCGCGTTCTTCGCCGCCGGTGAACTTCCAGAGCTGCCACCACCTTTGCCACGTACCTGACACCCGTGCGCATTCGTGGCACTGCCGTGGACGCCACCTCGGCCGCGCCAGCATCCTCAGCTGCTTCCCGCGCGTGTGCCCGTGAACCAGCAGCTTCAGCTTCACCGTTCGACACGCTCCAGCCACGCGTTGATGAAGCTTTCAACTTGCTGTCCCTTCGCCGCCAGCACCTGTGCCTGCCACTACCAAAAGCCTGCACCGCCGAGTGCCAGTGCCTCGCCATCACCGCCGACACAAGTCCCCGCTGTGTCCGGTCGCTTCGCGGTCAATTTCGTCGCCGCTGTTTCCTGAATTGTTGACCAGCAGATGGCTTCAGCAGCTATAAATACCCCCACAGTGCATTGTTTCGTTTCCCAGCAACAGAAACCAGTTAACTTCTCACCGCCGTCGAGTTCGCTTTCTTCTCCGGCGAGCAACCTCTGGAGCTCACGGTGCCAGCCCAATTCGCTGCACCATTCTTCAAGCCAAAGCTACCAGTGAGTTCCCCTCTTCCCCCTGTTCGTGTCATAGCACCCAATTGCACCCCGGCGAACCTTAACGCCGGTGATCACCGGAAAAGCTCAAAACCCCTGTTCCTGCAATACTACCCGATTTAATGCAAATTAGCCTTAGTACCAGTAGAAGAAATTGATCAGCATACTCTTTTTAGCAAGCCTACCAATCTGGTTTTCAAAATCGAGCTAAGATCATAGCTCTCCCCAAATTGCGCGCCACCAGTGAACTGGCTCTCGTCGCCAGGCCACGCCGGTGATCCTCCGGCCAAATTAACCACACCAGTAGCTTCTATACTCCACCCTCTCACTCCCTGAGCGAAGAATCGAGTTCAAATCCACTGTATCGAAAACCCCCTTTTGTCCAGTGTCTTCTCCAGCGCCGGTCGCCGGAATTCTTCTCCGGCCGATCCAGTACCTGAAACCTTGTCCCTTAGATAGATTTCAGTACCCTAAGCAATATTGTCCACTAGCTCGATCTCTGAATCGACCTGAATCAAAAGTTATTCCAATGCCAAGATCATTGTCCAGTAGCTCAGTTCATGTCCAGGCCACCGTGTTTTCTCGCCAGATTTAGCCACCCTCTGGCCACTTTCTGTCCTTGTGCATGTTAAGTAACTTGTTCTTGTTATCAAGGCCTAACTCCCAGACAAAGTAGTGCATCAATTGATACTCTAGATCAAAAGTTATGCCATGCCCTATTTTCTGGCCATGTCCAGCACTATGTCAGTGCATGTCAGCCACTGGCATTGACCTTGTTCGACCCCTTTTGGTTGAGCAATTGAAATGCCGCCTTGTCCATTAGATTCCTGGAGTTAAGATCTACAACTTTCTCTACTATCACTTCTCCAGAAAACCATCCTAATACCAATTTGAAGCTATGCCAAAGCAGTGAACCGAATGTCGACCCTTTGACGTTCAATCCTTTTGAACCGTTTCTTCGACCAGAACCCTTGTGACCTTGCCCTAACCTTTTCCCTTGCATGCAGGACTTATTTAATTAATATTTTCTATGGAAACTATTTTCTGTATGCTTATATGGTATGTTTGTGTATTGTTTGATTGCCGCAGAATCAGAAGCCGAAGGAGCGGAAGAAGTCTTCGAAGAACCGTCTGAGTATTTAGACCCAGCATTGTAAGGCAAGCCTCATTCCTTTGATCATGTCTCACCCAATATTTTTATATGAAGTATATTCACTGTTTTCTCACTTATGCATGCTTATTTTGGATGTAAGTTATATTTGAATGACGTGAGTAGATATCACCTAATGAATCATGAAACCCTTTTTGTCATTGAACCTTTATATATATGCTTTTGTCACCCTAGGACTCATATACTGAATATTCACATTAAACATAAAATGGTCAACTACATGAGAAGTTATGATGAAAACCGTTTTGTCAAGAAAACTGATAAAGGATCAGTAGTGAGGATGGGTTGTATGGTGAGGGTGCAGTGCGCACCAGGGAATGCGGATGGCTCCTCACTATTGGTTCATAAGGACGAGAACTTTGTGCTGTGTCTCTATGCGAATTGTAAACGTACCAACCACTTGCCTGGTATGGGACAGGCACAACTTAGTAGCTTTTTGGTATTAACAGTTCCCTGCATTTTTTGTCGATCTGGTTTCGCGCGTGGAAACTGGTGGGCCGCATTTCAGCCATGAGTGATGTGAGTTCAGAAAAATGACGAGAGGAAAAGGTGGAAAGAAGGAAGGTGCCCTAGACCTGATTAAACCGTGCACGGTTGTAATCTTGAAAAGTCATGTGTCTTGCGTGGACAACGACTAAGGCTAGGAAATAAGGCAGTGGGAAGGACCCACAACTGTACTTGAGATTTAATTGTCTATTTACCGGGCGGGGATACTGTTAATACTGAACTGCAAAAGCGTTGTGTGATCTCGACCTTGTCACATGTGTATAAGTCACATGGAGCTGATCCGACTTGTAAGTCGAGTGAACCAGTGGATTTAAAAAGAGATACACCTTTGCAAAGTGTAAAAGAAGTATCAGATACTCTGTACTCCCAGGTTCAGGAGTCCTTTCGTAGTGGATGTTATCCATGGGTTATGGCACAAGTAATATTTGGAAATGTTTTCATAATATGGTTAATAAAGTAGTGACTCATGGGAGACCACTACACCTAATATTTTATTGAAAACCTGTTTAATGTTTAAAGTATCCCTTTTCATGATGAAACAATGCTTTACTGAATAAATGTTTAGAAATCTATGTATCTCTATCAATATGGAACAAAAACCCCTGAATCACATGTTTTACCCTCATGTAAGTATATTTGCAATAATCCCTGGAATGAGTATTGCTAAGCACCAAGTGCTCACCCTTGCAATTACACCCAACTGTAGAAGAGGGATTCGAAGATCCCAATTCTTTCGGTCTTGATTACTCAGTAGAAGATGGAAGTACCCCGAATGAGCCCACATTTTAGAAGGATCATGCGCCAAGTCAAGTTAGATGTGGGAGAAGCCCCTCCAACCCCGTTGCTAACTGAAGTCAAGTTGTTCGTTCTTGCTTTATGTATTATGTTGTGTGTTCGGTACTTAGATACCGATTCTTGTTTTGATAAACTGGTTATTTTCTTAGCAACTCTACTTAGCGCCGTTCTCGGTGCACTGGTTATGTAATATTGGCCCGAGTTGGCCTGATATTTGGTTATCTATAATACTATGCTTGTGTTGTTTTGAGCTCATGTGACATCATGCTGTGCGTAACCTTCTTGGGCGGTTACCAAGGTGATCCTTAAATGTGGGTCTCACAGCTAACACAAGGGCTTCACTGATCTTCCTCTTCAGCAAGAGAAACGTGTCCACATGTTTCCCTGTCCACTCGAACTTCTGGTCGATCCTGGTTAATGCATGCAATGGAGAAGCCACAATCGAGAAGTGTCATATGAACTTCTGAAGGTATTGGTAAGCTCCCACAAAACTACGTAGTTTCATAACTATTCGTGGTCGCGGTCACTCGTGAATCACTTTCACCTTATCTGGGTTGATTTGCAACATACCATTGCCGACCACAAATCCCAGGTACAATAAGGTTTGCTGCCGAACTCGCACTTCTTACAGTTGAGGTGAAGTCGATGTTGCCAAAGCTGTTCAGACCTTTTTTTTATATGAATGAGGTGTTCATCCCACGAACGACTATAGAACAGTATGTCATCGAAGTAAACTGATGTAATCGGCGGCCCGATCTTCCGATAGGTTCTACTTTTGTGGAACGGAGACATTGCCGTTCCAAGGCTTCCAACTAGCGAGATTGAATCCTTGCAATCGCTACACCCACGCACCTTTCGTTATCAACCGTGCTCATGCCCGGAAGACCTTACCATGAGGGTTGATTCCTGCACGCAGTAGAAGAGACGAGGAAGAACGAGAAAGAAACAATCTGAATCTTATAACGAACAAAGTTGAGGTTCTCTCTCATCAAACCAGGTCAAGGGACACCACTCTGATGAACAATTGTCTCACACACGGGAGGAACAATGTAGCAAAATAACCAAACCCTAGAAGTGGCGGCTTCAAAGTATATATAAAGAACAAACGACAAGGATGACTAATCAACTGTTCAGATGCGGAGTCTGCAACAGCAGCAACTTGTCGCATCTATTGGAGGCCTTCCCGAACGAATCATGCAGTGGGCTTCTACCCATTGGAAATATCTTGAAATAAGCTTTCCAACAAGTGGTGGATCAGTCCAAACGGACTCCATATGAGGGAGTTATGGACTTTTTAGTCCAGTGCTGTCAGGGTGACTCCGAGTCGAATTGTAGCCCGAATTGAAGTACATGGATGGCATCAATTGGGCTTGGACTTGACTTGAATGTGACTCGTAGGTGTTGAAATGTGGAATGTGGATGGGGTCTCCTTGACTTGGCATCTCCCCTCCCGTACTCCTAAGTAACAACATATCACAAGGAAAGTTATCCAGCAGCACATTCTCATTAGAACAAGTATTAGCACTTAGGAATGAGCTCACCTTGTAATTGAGTCGTTTTGCACGTGCTCGTGTTATTGGGCCATGAGTTACCGTGGTATCCATATCCATAGGAGTGATGTCCTCATCATCCTCCCCCTCTAAAATTAGAGTCATCCTCGACTCAAGCTCATCTTGTTCGTCCATGTATGGTTTTAAGTCTGAAACATTAAATGTGAGACTAACCCCGAAATCTGTAGGCAACTTAAGTTTACATGCATTATCATTAATCTTTGAAAGTACTTGAAAAGGAACATCAGCTCGAGGCATTAATTTAGACTTTCGCAATTCAGGAAACCTATCTTTACGTAAATGCAACTAAACAAGATCACCAGGTTCAAAGGTTAAATGTTTTCTACCCTGGCTACCATATACTTTATACTTGGTATTCATCCTTTCAATATTTGCTTTAACTAACTCATGCATTTTCAGACTCAATTCAGCACACTTCTTAGCATCAAAATTCAAAGTTTCAGAAGGAGGCAAAGGCAGCAAATCAATTGGGGCACGTGGATTAAACCCATATACTACCTGAAATGGACTTACCTTGGTGGTGGAGTGGATGGATCTGTTATAAGAAAATTCAATATGAGGTAGACACTCCTCCCACATCTTCAAATTTGTTTTGAGAACCGCCCGTAGCATAGTGGACAATGTACAGTTGACGACCTCCGTCTGTCCATCGGTTTGGGGATGACAAGTAGTGGAGAAAAGTAGTTTTGTCCCCAATTTATTCCATAAACTTCTCCAAAAATGGCTCAAGAATTTTACATCACGATCTGAAACGATGGTGTTGGGCACGCCATGTAAACGAATGATCTCCCTGAAAAACAAATCAGCAACGTTTGTAGCATCATCGCTCTTATGACAAGGTACAAAATGTGCCATTTTAGAAAAACGATCAACCACCACAAATATACTATCCCTCCCCCTCTTAGTCGTAGGCAATCCTAATATAAAATCCATTGAAATATCTTCCCAAGGGACGCTAGGAACAGGAAGAGGCATATAAAGACCATGAGGGTTCAAACAGGACTTAGCTTTATTGCAAGTGGTGCACCGTGACACATAGCGCTAGACATCACGCCTCATCTTAGGCCAAAAGAAATGTGCAGCAAGTACATCCTCCATTTTCTTCACTCCAAAGTGTCCCATCAAACCTCCTCCATGCGCTTCTTGTAAAAACAAAAGGCGAATGGAACCAGCTAGAACACATAGCTTATTAGCACGATATAATAATCCATCATTCAGCACATATTTATTCCATGTTCTTCCTTCTCTACAATTCATATAAACATCTTTAAAGTCCAAATCAGTAGCATACAACTCCTTTATTGTTTCCAAACCAAAAATCTTATGATCAAGTTGTGACAACAAAGTATATCTTCGAGACAATGCATCGGCAATCACATTATCTTTACCCTTTTTGTGCTTAATGATATATGGAAACGATTCATTGAACTCCACCCATTTAGCATGTCGTTTATTCAGTTTAGCTAGGCTTCTAATATGTTTCAAAGATTCATGATCAGAATGAATAACAAATTCCTTAGGCCAAAGGTAGTGCTGCCATGTTTCTAACACACGCACTAAAGCATACAATTCTTTGTCATATGTAGAATAATTCAAAGTAGGACCATTCAATTTTTCACTAAAATATGCAATGGGTTTACCTTCTTGTAGCAACACTCCTCCTATTCCAATCCCACTAGCATCGCACTCTAACTCAAAAGTTTACCGAAGTCCGGGAGTTGAAGTAGAGGGGCATTGGTGAGCTTCTCCTTTAGCACATTAAAAGCATGTTCTTGTGCTGGTCCCCAGTAAAAAGGAACGCCTTTCTTTGTCAACTCATTCAATGGTGCCGCAATGGTGCTGAAATCCTTCACAAAACGTCGATAAAATCCTGCAAGACCATGAAAGCTTCTCACCTGTGTGACTGTCTCAGGGGTCGACCAACTCTTGATTGCTTCAATTTTCACTTCATCCACTTCTATTCCCTGTGGAGTAACAACATAACCAAGAAAAGAGACTCGATCCGTGCAAAAGGCACATTTCGTAAGGTTACCAAATAAACATGCATCATGTAACGCATTAAAACAGCACGCAAATTGTCGCGCCTCGAAACTGGGACTACGACTACTCCCGTGGAGACCTAGCTTGCTATAGCTAGTCCCATACAAGCATACCCTTGACTTCCTAGGATAAGTGAAGCATAGGAGTATATTCACATTGCAGCAGAAAAACTTACAAAATATATTTAAGCAGTGTGGCCTGCTGGCCTTGATATTATATAAAAAGATTACAATACCTTCGCGGCATTCAAGGTTTAGTTAAAGCAAAATAAAACTTCTACACAGCGGATGATGGGTGTCCCTTCCACAGTAAGAAGTTGACGGCAGAACAACACATCAGGGATTTGGTGGATCTGGCTCTCCTTCATCTGGATCCAAGAAGTTCTCCACACCTTCTTCTTGATCTTGGTACGCTCCATCTCTTCTGGGTTGTAAGTTGCAAGGGTGAGTACTTATGTACTCAGCAAGTCATAGGGAAGAGTAGATACATATAGTAGTATTGTTATGAACCTAGACTAGTCAAGAATTATGGATGTTTGTAAAATAATCTTTTCTTTCATATCTCATCACATCTCATCTCATCTTATGGCAGCACCTTTCATAACATAACATCGATATTTATGTTCACTAGATTATAGTACTACCGCGACACGTCGACACACGACAGCCCACGATAGCACCCCTTATCATGACAACACATGTCATTTGGGTAATCTTGACTTATCAAATTTTATTTAGAAAATATACTTGTGTCACCCCCGTGGATTTAATCCACCGCAGCAGACTCCTATAAACCCGGGAGCTCGGAGTATTCGAATACGTTTTTAAACTCTGCAGAGAGGTACCAATTTACCCGCAAGATAATCCACTTTCATGCCCATCTTATCAATATGATTAGACCCTTCCTCACAACCATGTGTGAGTGGCAAGGTGGAGATAACAAGAACTTTTGTTATGTTTCACTCACATTTCACCCCCGACCCTGTGGATCTCTCGCGAACCACAGTTGTGGCGGGCTATACCCCCACCCCTACTCATATTTCCCCATTGATGGGTCAACGTACCAGATCACCTTCAGTGATATATGTGGGAGTCATTCTCCATGTCAATAATGCATCACTACACAACTCATGCAGGGGTTTCATGTGCGATCCGCATAAGTACTTGTTCAGGCCTGTCCCATACCAGGCTTGCGGTTAGCACGTTGTTCATGCCACTAGACGCACAGCACAAGGTTCTAATCCTTTTATGCCAGTGACCAGATCATACCACACACCATGCACCTACAGTGCCTGCACATCCAGTGCAGCCAAGCACAACCAGTGCTAGTACCACCATTCCATACCAAAACTCTGGTCACGGCTAAGGGTTCTATTTCATGAATATATTTAAATACATTTATATTAGTTTATGGCTCACTATTTGATCAATTCACAATTCACAGGCATCCAGCTTAGTACTGCCAATTCATAATTCATCAATTCACATGCAATACTACTTATATTCAAGGTCATATCATAGCAATTCATAAAATATAGGTTCAAGAAGAGAAAGACTATGACTTGCCTTCCGCGTCGTGAGAGACAGCAGTTGTCGTAGGATCAGCAGTGAAGTCCTCGAACTCTGGCTCTTGATCTATTCTCCAATCAAACAAGCAATCAAGAATTACAATCTTTTCAATACATTATTATACTATATGCAATAATGCAAAGATGAATGTCTCGATGATTCTGAAATGATTGGATGATTCTGAAATGATTGGGTTTAGAAGTTGATGAGAGTTAAGTTATAGAAACCAAGTTTAAGATTAGTTGTCAAAGGTTTACAAGGTTCCAAATGTCTCAAAGTATCAGAATGATATCAAGGTTGCGACTGGTTCGCTCAAAAACAGCGAACGTCTTTAGGTTGACATTTGGTTCAAAGCATCGATGTAGGGTCGATGGATGACAGAGGGATTATCTCAACTTGTGGCAGTAGAATAAAATGTAGATTACAACTCCACAAGTCTAAGGGACAAGGTTATTTCGAATTTGCACAACTGGAAAGAGGTGAAAAGAACTAATGCCACTAGCTGACAAGCTCTGGCATAGAGCTGACAATGTCAAAATCTAGGGCTAAGCATAAAATGCAGTTCAAGGGCTCAAATCAAGTTGTGATAGAAGAAGAAATTGTAGATCACAACCTCAGGAGTCTAAGGGACAAAGTCATGCTCAAAATGCACATCAGAAAGGAAGTGAAAAGGGCTAATGCCACTGGCTGACATAGCCTGGCATTGCACTGACATGGCCAGAAACTAGGGTTTGCCATAACTTTTGATCTAGGGCTCCAATTGATGCACCACTTTGTCTGGGAGGTAGGCCTTGATAACAGGAACAAATCACTCAACAGGATCTAGGGCAGGAGATGGCCGAAAATTGATGAAAACCAGCGATGAACTCGGTGGCTGAAGTTCCAAATCACAGCACTGGACAGGAATTAGGGCATAGCTATAACTTCTGATTTAGACCGAATTGGAAGTCGAGCTAGTAGACAAAGTTGCTCAGGAGATCAAGGCGCATCTGGTAGACAAAGTTTTTGAAGCTGGATTGGCCGAGAATAGATTTCTGGTGGCCGGCGCCGGTGAAGAAGACATAAAATTTGGGGATTCTCGTTACAGGTCGATTGAACTCAATTCCTTGCTCAGGGAGTATCTAAGGGATATAATAAAGCTGTTGTAATGATTAGATTGGCCAGAGCATCATCGGAGAAGCCTGGCGACGATCGCCGGCGGCTGGTGAAGCTCGGGCTAGGGAAAAGCTTCAATTCTTGCTAAATTTTGAAATCTGACCTTACAAGCTTGCTTAAAATAGCTCACTGATCATTTTTGTCTATTGAATCGAAGGCTAATTCGGACTGATTTGAGTTGTGCAACTAGAACAGGGCATTTCTCGAAATTCAGCAATTGCCGGCGATCACCGGCGATGAGATGCATGAGAGTTCAATTAATTGCTACAGAACGATGAGATGGGTGAGGGTCACTCACTGATGCTATCAATTTGAAGGTAGAGGCTGCGATTGAGGCTGTCACCGTGAGCCTCTGTGCTGAACTCGCCGGAGAAGAAGACTGTAGCAAGAAGAAATACAGTTTAACTGCTTGAGGGTGTTGGAGAGCTCTGCTAAAGGTAGAAAAGCTTCTCTGGGGTTGCTATTTATAGGCAAGCGAAGTGTACGAAGCTTAAGCTCGCTGTTTGCTTGTGCCGGTGAAGAAGAAGGCTTCGGGTTGAAGCAAAGGCGAGCAAGCTTCTCTTTGGCGTGCAGCAGCTGGCGAGCTGGACGGGAACTGCCACAACAACAGCTACGGTGCTAACACGTGTGCGTGTGCAAAGGCGGTTGCAAAAATTGTGGCTAAAGCGGCGCTGCTCAATGGCGAAACACGGCGTGGTCGCAATCGAAGTCGAAGCAATGCTGTGCACTGTGCCGGCTGTGGTCAAGGTCGTCGTGCACTGCTGGTTTGGTCGCAAACAGTGGGTGAGGTCGAAGAGCTGGTTCCTGGTCGCGAGCAGCTACTCCTCTGGTCGCAGCAGCTGGTGGCTGCCAGTCGAAACAGCCATTTGGACTGATTTGTAAATTCTAAAAATTGGCTGTGGACTGAATTGTAATTTCTGGTTTGGAAATGGTTAATTTGCAATCTGATTTCACAGCTGAGTATAAACTTATACCTTATACTCATCTAGCAAGAGATTTGGTAAAATCTGGCATAATTTGATGATTTTCGATATAAACTGAAAATATGGTACTTTAGGGTAAAATAAGATTTGAGATGCCAATGACCATTGCTTGTCTCTGAAATTCTGTCGTATAATCCTAGACAGATTGGTCGCGGCGCTGATATAATCATTGCCAATGATCCCATCTCTCCTCGAGATAACTCATCGAGTAGAACTCTTGCCGTAGGAGTCGTTTGAATTGACCCCACACAAAGTCGTCAGCTTCTTCACTGGCAACAAGGGCCTTCCACCATGTCTTGGTGTGGTCCTTCATCTTCAAAAGTGTAAATTTTACCTTTTAAGCACTACTGAACCCTCATAGATCAAAGTAGGTCTCAAACTGGTCGATCCAAGAATCTAGCTTCTCAGCATCGATCACTCCATCATATATAGGTATAAAAACCTTAGCTTCAAACTTGAAAGATCCGACAGCTAAGGAGGTGTTGGCGAGATCATCGGCCTTATGGTCGTCTTCATCTTCATCTTCGTCTGCCCTGCGCAAGTTGTCACCAATCTTCACGCCCTTAACCTTGGCCTTTTGAAGCATCAACTTCAGAAGGTACAGCCATTGCCTGCTGCTTAATCCTAGCAAGCATAGTATCCATGTCGGCAGAAATTTTTGCCACTTGATTGGCTAGGTTACCTTGAATGGAGGTATCATCAGACATCTTCGAAGATGTGACTGTAGGAACCATCGAATGATCGCCTGGAGTTTTGGCCGAGGTTTTGTAACCCTGGCGAGTCTTCACCATCCACAGGACAGGATAGTTTCTTTGATACCAATTTGATTTGATTATGGGCTGGACCGGGTTTCAAACTAGCCTCGATCAGACTCTGGTTTGCCCTGATTGAAGTATAGACGGGTTTCGACTATACTCGATCAAATGCTAATATGTGCAATAACGGGATCTTACTCAGAATTACCAAAACCCAAAGGTTGATCAAAATACAGTTCAAAAAGATAGCACGCTCTTTATTTCAAAGAGGGATTTTTACACATCGAACGTTAAGACGCACTCACCTATGTCGAGGAACTATGAGGTCTAAGACTTCAATCTAGACTCCATACTATTCTATTCGATGATCTAAACTAGAACTATTACAAAGTATTTATAGTCCAATCATATGAGTACGTATCAGACTCAATAACCTAAACGTATTAGACTCAGACAACTAGCTAAACCTGAATAGGTAAGACTTAATTATATGTATATTGATCAGACTACAATTTCGACCAGAGATCGGATCAAGGTTGCGAACCCTTTCGGAGGTAGCTAACCCTTCCGAGGTCGTGAAGTCTTTCTGAACTCGAATAGATCTAGGTCACGAAGCTTTTGTGAACTTGACCTAAAGACCCAAAGATCCTCCTGGATCAGTTTTTGAGTAGAATTCTGCTATGTCCTAAACAAGTAGAAGCTATAAAAGCCTTTGTAAGGGAATCATGTTAATCACTCATGAATTTTATGAATATTAGACACTTTGCAACATGAGTTGTTTACTGTCGCGCCCCGAGACTGAGACAACGACTACTCCTGTAGAGACCTAGCTCGCTGCAGCTAGTCCCATTCTCACAAACCTTTGACTTCCCAGGATGAGTCAAACACAGGAGTATATTACATTGCAACAGAGTACTCACAAAATATTAAGCAGTGTGGCCTGCTGGCCTTAATATTACATAAAAAGGATTACAATGCCTACAAGGCATTCAGGGTTTAGCAAATAACATCTACACAGCAGAAGATAGGTGACCCACCCACAAAAGAGAAGTGGACAGCAGAACAACACACATCAGGGCTCTGGCGGAACTGACGCTCCTCCTTCTGGATCCAAGAAGTTCTCCACGCCTTCATCTTGATTGTTGATCGCTCCGTCTATTGATTTGTAGGTTGCAAGGGTGAGCACTTACGTACTCAGCAAGTCATAGGTAAGAGTAGATACATATAGTAGTGATGATATGAACCTAGACTAGTCAAGAATTATGGATAATTGTAAAATAATCTTTTCCTTTCTCATCTCATCTTATGGCAGCACTTTTCATAATATAACATCATCATTCATGTTCACTAGATTATAGCACTACCGCGACACGTCGACACACGACAGCCCACGGCAGCACTCCTTATCATGACAACACATGTCATTTGGGTAATCTTGATTAAACATATTTTATTTAGAAAATAGTACTTGTGTCACACCCCGTGGATTTAATCCACCGCAGCAGACTCCTATAAACCCGGGAGCTCGGAGTATTCGAATACGTTTTTAACTCTGCAGAGAGGTACCAATTTACCCGCAAGATATTCCACTTTCAAACCTTTCCTATCATAACAAAATGATTGGACCCCTGACTCACTTCATATTGTGAGCGGCAAGGTGGAAATAACAAGAACTTTTGTTATGCATCACTTACAATTCACCCCCGACCCTGTGGCTCTCCGCGAGACACAGTTGTGGTAGGCTGTATCATAACCTCCACCCCACCTCATTTTTCCCATTACTGGGTCAAATATCAGATCACCTTCAGTGATAGTAGGAGTCAGCCTCCAAATCAATCATCACAACACAACTCATGCAGGGGTTTCATGTACGATCCACATAAGTACTTGTTCAGGCCTGTCCCATACCAGGCTTGCGGTTAGCACGTTGTTCATGCCACTAGACGCACAACACAAGGTTCTAGTCCTTATATGCCAGTGACCAGACCATCCACAACCCTGCACCTTCAGTGCCTGCATTCCTTTGCAGTCTAGCACCTCCAGTGCTACCGCCATCCATACCATTTTTCTGGTCACGGCTAGGGTTTTTATTTCATGAATATAAGTATATAAATACATATAATAGTTCATGGCTCAAAACTTGTTTATTTCACTTTTCACAGATAACCAGTCTAGTACTGCCAAATCATAAATCAATCAGTCTCAATCTTTCACATGCAATATTGCCTATATTCAAGGTCATATTATAGCAACATTTAAAATATAGGTTCAAGATGACCAAGGATATGACTTGCCTTCCGCGTCGTAAAATACAGCAGTCGACGTCGGATCCACAGTGAAGTCCTCGAACTCGGGCTCTTGATCTGCTCTCCAATCAAACAAACAACCAATAATCATAATCTTTTCAATACATTATTATACTATATGCAATGATGCAAAGATGAAGTCTTGATGATTCTGAAATGATTGGGTTAAGAGGCTGATTAGGGTTAAGTTAAGGAAACCAATGTTAAGATTAGCTGTCAAAGGTTTACAAGGTTCCAAATGTCTCAAAATATCAGAATGATGTCAAGGTTGCGACTGGTTCGCTCAAAAACAGCGAACGTCTTTAGATCGACATTCGGTTCAAAGCATCGACATAGGGTCGATGAATGATAGAGGGGTTATTTTAACTTGTGGTAGTAGAATAAAATGTAGATCACAACTCTACAAATTTAGTGGACAAAGTGATTTTCAAATTACACAACCAGAAGTGGGTAAACAAGGTCAATGCCACTGGCTGACAAGCTCTGGCATAGAGCTGACAATGTCAAAAACTAGGGCTTAGCATAACTTTTGATCTGGAGCTCCAAATGATGCACCACTTTGTCTGGGAGGTAGGCATTGATAACAGGAATAAATCATTCAATAGGATCTAAGGCTGAAAATGGCTGGAAAGCAAGAAATTTGATGATGAACAGAGATGAACTGGCTGCACTGGAGCAGTTCTGGACACAAACTTGGCATGGCTATAACTTCCAATCTAGGCCGATCTAGGTGTCGAGCTAGAAAACAAAAATACTCAGGAGGCTAAGGCACATCTAAATGACAAAGTTTCGAGGGCTGAAATGGCCGGGAACACTTTTCCGGTGAACTGCGCCGGAGAAGAAGACACTGCCAATTGGGGATTTTCGATTTAGGCCGAATGAACTCAATTCCAAGCTTGGGAAGTGAAAGAGAGGTAAGTGGAAGCTACCTGCAGGATCAATTTGGCCGGAGGATGGCCGGAGAAGCCTGGCGACGATCGCCGGTTTCTGGAGAAGCTCAAAATTGGGGAAAGCTTCGGTTGAAGCTCAATCGGGAGATCTTGATGCATAGGCTTGCTGGAAATGAGTCACTGATCATTTTCTTCCACAGGATCGAGAGCTAATTCGAAGTAATTTGGCCTGCATTGCCGGAACAGGGCAATCTTCGAGTTTCAGTAATTCCGGTGATCGCCGGCGTTAGAGGTCACCGGTGAGCAATTAAATGGTACTACACAGAGAGTATGGGTAGGGGAACTTACTGATAGCTTTAATTTGGTGAGAGGTGCAGCAGATTGTGCTGGCACCGTGAGGCCTCAATCTGGACTCGCCGGAGAAGAAGACGACGGCGAGGAGAATTTGCAAAATCGGCTAAGTTCTGGTGATGAGGAGACGATACAAGGCACTGGTGGTTTAAATAGAGCAGTGGGCGTAGCTTGCAAGGAGGTAATAGCATTGAATTTGCTGTCAGTTGATAGGAGTTGCCGGGCGCAGAAGCAGCAACGGCGAGCGGCGACGCGACTGTGCACTGGCAAGGCGAAGCCGTGCTACATCGGGACTCATCAATGTCGGGCGGTGCAAGGCAGTGGCGACAAGAGTTAGCAAAGCAAGTAACGTGGCAAGAGGATGCTGACAACGGTCGCGCACGGGAGCAAGCTGTTCAACGGCGTTGCCACGGCGATGGCTGGGGCATGGACACGTGCGCACATGCAGATTCAAGTGAGCACAAGCTCAGGCGAGGCGAGGCGTGGCCGGCGGCGAGCAAGCGCGGCGCAAATGCACGGTGAGTACTGGTCGTGCACAGCAGCTGCTGTCCTGGTCGAATAGGGCTGATTTGCAATAATTGATTTTCTTGATTTGGACTGAATTGTAAGTTTGCAGATTTGGAAGGTTTGATCTGGAATTGATTCTGCTGTTTTGATATACTCAATTCCATGGATGATTTGGCACAGCAAGAAGATAAAGTTTGAGACATTTGGATGACTTTTGATATGAACTGAAAACAGAGTAGATTAGGGTAAAATAAGTCTGAAACTTATTGATCTCGAATTCTGGGATTTAGGGTTTGATTTTGAGATACTCATATAAGAAGAATTTATGTTGAAAAGCATTTGGGAGATGTTCCCTGAATCAGATTCGAATTTGAAGATGATTTGCAACATTTTGCCTTTCTGGCTTTTAGAAAATCTGGAAAAAGGACTGATCTGCGAATCTGGAGTTTTGGAAGGTTTAAACTGAATTTGATTTCACTGATATGGAAAATTATATTCAACAGAATATTTGGCAAGAACATTTGATAAAATTGGCACATTTGAATAGTCTTTGATACAGACCGAAAATAGGGTATTTTTAGGGTAATTGAATCTGAGCTTCAATTGATTTCGAATTATGGTAATTAGGATGAGATCTTGAAATCTGCACAGAAAAAGAACTTGTTTCAAATAGCATCTAGAAAAGATTTGCCGAAGAAATTCTGAATTTGGAGTTAATCTGGAGATTTTAGTCTTTTTAGGTTTTCAGATATCAGATAAAGGACTAATTTGCAATAAGTCTTGAACTGATTTGTGAAAAGGTTTAGATGATAAAATCTGGCTGTCAACTTTTTAGATTAAGGTATTGACATACCCATGATCATATTCCAGGAATAATCTGGTCTGAACTGGGTCAAGATTTTGATTAAATCTGAATTTCTAAACTTAGGGTATTTAGGTAGTAACAGATATTCTGTTTTCGAAAACAGAAAGGAGTTGATAATTCTGGAAGTTAGAGATAGAATTGGGTCTGGGTTCTGAAGGCTTTTAGGTTTAGGATAACTGATAGATCAAATCTGAAAAGTCAGATCTTGACTTGGGGTCACAGGATAAATTTGGAGGAATTATGGCTAGAACAGAATAAAGCTGAGGCTGATTTGGTTGATCTAGAAGAGACATATGCATGCATGATTTTTAAGAAAGAACTTTTCACCCCAAACTCAGGATGTTACATTTACTTATTTTGTTCTTGTGAATTTCTGAAATGGATTTGCAAGGAAGAAACTTCGGTTTCCCCCAATCTGTGTGCTATGTCTATACAGCGTAGTTGAATGGATTGGTTTTATTGGCGCGTGGAAGAGTGATTGTGATATGCACACGCCTCACCTTAAGATGCTTAAAAGTAGTTTGGTCCCGATCTTCCGTCGTAGGAGAAATCCGTGGATAAATACGAGTTGTGACATTGACGAAGGGGCGGCTAACCACGATCAAACACGCGATCAGAAACCTCACAATCGCTAAACCACTCCTCAATTGGTTATCAGCCGAGCAAAGCTTGGTTGACCTGTTCACGAAGAACAACTCAAGCAAATCAATAAAGAAAAACAAGAGCAACAGCAGAAGGATAACACTCAATAATCTGAATTATGAGTTGAACATTGAGACTCCGAATTGTACAAGTCGGCAAAGGCACGAGCATAAAATCTGTATATCAACGGAGTCTACCTAAAACTAAGACTATGCCTTATCTTTTATAAAGGATGGTGTCTACAAAGATATAAGGTTTAAAACCATAATTCTAAACTAATTTGAAACAAAATAGAATCCTAACAAACTATAAAAAGAAAATCCCGAGCTACTTTTCACGAATCTGAACAGGACTCATCTCCCTCGTGCACTTGCCATTGTTTTAGGTCTCCTGATTGCATATGATGTCAGAATTCAATGATTCTAGATGCGTTCAAAAGCTCTTTCAATTTCCTTTCCAAAAAGTGCTTGTACGACCTATTTGGATATCTGTACTGAAATTGGAGCTTGGTTGAAGTTGCTGGACAGTCAAGCTTGATCGGCAAAACTAGATGATTCTCAGGTTGCGACCATGTGTCTTCAGGGTTGATCGGCTGCGACCATGTGTCTTCAAGCTTGATCGGCTGCGACCATGAGCAGTGTTGCGGCCTTTGTTGGATCAAGGATGCCGACTAGAGGGGGATGAATAGGAGGCTTTTAAAAACTTTTAAGCTTGAACAAATAATTGCAAATCAAGAACAAATAAAATAAGCAAGAGAGGAAGAGAACGAACACAGCAGTTTTTACCGAGGTATCGGAGACTCGCCCAGTCTCCACTAGTCCTCGTTGAAGCACTCAAGTCACTTGAGTTTTGCCTCAATACTCACGAAGAGTATTATCAACTTTTGGTTGCTCCTTGTCCACTCCGGAAAGGCGAGCACCGATGCCTTGTACAAGCTTGCCGAGCCTCTCCAACAATCGCCGTTCTGGAGAGGTCAACGGCCACGCCTCCGAACCGTCTAGGTGAGGGCGCTCACCAAGAGTAACAGGCAGCGAGGTCTTCTCTTGACCTTCAAACACGCACCGAGAAGCTAAGTGAATGCAAATGCAAAAGAAATGAAGTGCTCGGTGGATCGGAAAACACTCGACTTGATCAAAAGATCAAGATTTTAAGTAGAAAACTAAAGCTCAAGAGTGTATAAGAAATGAAGTGCTCGGTGGATCAGAAAACACTCGACTTGATCAAAAGATCAAGATTTTAAGTAGAAAACTAAAGCTCAAGAGTGTATAAGAAATGCTACTGCTTGTTATATCAAACTCATGCCTAAAGCCCCTTTTTATAGCCTCAAGAAACAAATGAACCGTTGGAACTAGAGCTGAAAATCAGCAACTCAAACTGACAGTCAGTTTAGTGCACAACGACCGACAAAATTTACGGATGAAAATCTGCTAGCCGTTCGTGGTCGTTTAAGGAAAGCTGAAACCCACAACTGACAGTCAGTTATGCAAACTGACAGTCAGTTCGACCACAAACTCGACCAAAAACAAATAGAAACTCAGTTAAAAGCACTGTGGTCGAAACCCCAACTGACAGTCAGTATGGACAAACTGACAGTCAGTTTAGTACAAAAATTTTGAGCTCAAAATACACCCTCTCTGGACAATTGTCAGTTTAAACAAACTGACATTCAAACTGACAGTTAGTTCAGCAAACTGACAGTCAGCCTGAATAAAAACAGAGATAACTTTAAATCCACAAATTCAGAAGAGGTGTTTAATAGCTCGTTTGAAAGATAATTTCAAGGGCTACATTTCTTTCAACAGAAGCAAAAACCAGATCTGCCTAGATCTTTCTAGAAAATCGAAAAACTCTTCTACTATCAAAAACTGATCTGAATAACCAGATTTTTCAAATCAAAATCAAATCAAATCCAACCAAAAAGATGCAATGCAATGACCTAAGTTTCTCGGTTTATGTTGGAGATAAAAAGAGGACTTTCGCCACCCCTCTTTATAGTACGGTTAAAGCTAAAAATAATTTTCCTAACCGATCATCTCCAAACGTCGAGATCAGTAAAAATAAAATACGGATTATTTTAGGTCTTTCACATCTTCACATTTGCGTCTTGTCTTTGATCTTCTGCACCACGTGCTTTACTCTATGTCGGGTTCATCTTGATCATTTCGTAATTTTTCCCGAACAAACTCTGTATCAACAATCTCAGAAGCACAATTAGTCCAGAACACTTTGTTTTCATTTATCATCAAAATTAGGGTTAGCCAAAGGTAATCTTTCGATTCTCGCTTGAGTTGTCTTTGAGTGAGGAGAACAACTTCTTGTTACCGGTCATGTGTTCGGAGTATCCGCTATCGAGCACCCAATGCCTCCCACCGGTCTTGTAGTTCACCTGCATACAAAGAATTAAGTTCTTTTAGGTACCCAAACCTTTTTGGGTCCTTCAATGTTAGCAATCAAAGCTTTGGGCACCCAAATAGATTTCTTCCTTTTATTTAACATGGGTGCACCAACATACTTTGCTATAGCATAACCTTTCCTCGACTTTTGAAGCATGTAGCAAGTATCAAAATAATTAGAAGTCATTAAGGGACATGCTTCATGCGAATGACCAGTTTCATGGCATTTATGACAAAATGTGTTACATGCTTTAACAAATATAGTTTTAGAATTTGGTTTCTTCCCTTTCTTTTGAAAATATCCTAATCCTTCTTTTCTAAATGAACATTTTTGTTTACTAAGGATTAGATCAAGAGATATTTTGCCTTTGTAGCAGTTTTCTACTCATTTTCAAGTTTTTTTGACTTGTGCCTTAAGTTCATTATTTTCATTTAAAATATTATCATTAGAAGCACATGGAATGTGATGACTACTAGAGGGAGAATCATCCAAGTTACATGAAGTTGAAGCATCTACCTTAGATGAGATTTTTGTAGCATCTTTTATGAGCATGCTTTCATAAGAATCTTTAAGCTCGGAGTATTGAGTGCGTAGGGAAGAGTGTTCTTCCTTAAGCGCCTTATACTTCCTTTTGGTTTTTCCAAAAACTTCATTTAATTCGGTTATCATTTCAACTAAATCATTATATGATGGATCGTTAGAGTGTACCTTTTCATCGCCTTTGGACATAAGGCAAATGGATGAGCTAGTTGAAGTGTTGATGTTGCCGAGAGCTAATCCGGCCATCTTTTTGGGGCAACTTCTTTCGTTGTCGGAGTCGGAGTCGGAGCTCTCGCCTCCGGACATCCATTCTCCAAAGCATGCTTCTTTGGTTTCTTCATTCTTCTTCTTGAAGAATTTCTTCTTTTTGTTCCATCCTTTGTTCTTGTTTGGACATCTTGAAGCTATGTGTCCCTTCTCATGACATCCATAGCAAATGAAGTCCTTGAAGTTGTTTTGCTTTTGTCCCTTTGGTCGTGTGTCAATGTTGACACCCTTCTTATGCAACCTGCGAAGAAGTTTTTGAGTATTTTTTACCATGAGTGCGAGGTCTTCATCAGAGGAGCCATCGCTTGAATCGTTCCTTGCGTTTGCTTTGAAGGCCAAAGCTTTCTTCCTTGTCTCCGAGGGTTCGGCTGCTTCCTTCTTCTCCTTCTTGTGCATCTCATGGGTGATGAGGTTCCCATAAAGATCGGTTGGTGTTGTGGTCGATAAATCGGAGTTTGTGAGAACTGTGACTAAGGTGTCGAAGCTTTCCGGTAAGGCCCTAAGCATCTTTCTCACAATCTCAAGGTCAGTAAAAACAACACCAAGACCCTTGAGTTCATTCACAATGTTATTCAACCAAGTAAACATGGAATCCACGGACTCAGTTGATGACATGGTGAATGTCTCGTATTTTTGCCACACCATTAGCAACTTTGCCTCTTTAACCTTTGTTGTGCCCTCGCAAATTTCTTCGAGGGTGGTCCAAACCTTATGAGCAGTCATGAGATTGCTTACACGGTTGAACTCATTCAAGGATAAACCAGCAAAGAGTGCATTTTTCGCACGGGCGTTTAAATGCAGTTTTCTCCTGTCGTCCTCAGACTGACTTGCCGGATCATCCGGAGGAGTAAAACCGAGTTTAACAATATCACATACATCAAGCCCCATAGCTTCTAGGAATACCGACATGCGCACTTTCCAATAAGGATAGTTTGTCCCATCAAAGATAGGCGCACGACCGATATGACTAAGAAGGAAATCTCCACTTGACAACATCCTCTCTCTAGGCGGTAAAGCCTAATGAATTGAGAGACCGGGCTCTGATACCACGTGTTGGATCAAGGATGCCGACTAGAGGGGGGTGAATAGGAGGCTTATAAAAACTTTTAAGCTTGAACAAATAATTGGAAATCAAGAACAAATAAAATAAGAAAGAGAGGAAGAGAACGAACACAGCAGTTTTACCGAGGTATCGGAGACTCGTTCAGTCTCCACTAGCCCTCATTGAAGCACTCAAGTCACTTGATTTTTGTCTCAATACTCACGAAGAGTATTATCAACTATTGGTTGCTCCTTGTGCACTCCGGAAAGGCGAGCACCGATGCCTTGTACAAGCTTGCCGAGCCTCTCCAACAATCTCCGTTCTGGAGAGGTCAACGGCCACGGCTCCGAACCGTCTAGGTGAGAGCGCTCACCAAGAGTAACAGGCAGCGAGGTCTTCTCTTGACCTCCAAACACGCACCGAGAAGCTAAGTGAATGCAAATGCAAAAGAAATGAAGTGCTCGGTGGATCGGAAAACACTCAACTTGATCAAAAGATCAAGATTTTAAGTAGAAAACTAAAGCTCAAGAGTGTATAAGAAATGCTACTGCTTGTTATATCAAACTCATGCCCAAAGCCCCTTTTTGTAGCCTCAAGAAACAAATGAACCGTTGGAGCTAGGGCTGAAAATCAGCAACTCAAACTGACAGTCAGTTTGACTAACTGACTGTCGTTTAGTGCACAACGGCCGACAAAATTTACGGATGAAAATTTGCTAGCCGTTCGTGGTCGTTTAAGGAAAGCTGAAACCACAACTGACAGTCAGTTATGCAAACTGACAGTCAGTTCGACCACAAACTCGACCAAAAACAAATAGAAACTCAGTTAAAAGCACTGTGGTCGAAACCCCAACTGACAGTCAGTATGGACAAACTGACAGTCAGTTTAGTACAAAAATTTTGAGCTCAAAATACACCCTCTCTGGACAATTGTCAGTTTAAACAAACTGACATTCAAACTGACAGTCAGTTCAGCAAACTGACAGTCAGCCTGAACAAAAATAGAGATAACTTTAAATCCAGAAATCCAAAAGAGGTGTTTAATAGCTCGTTTGAAAGATAATTTCAAGGGCTACATTTTTTTCAACAGAAGAAAAAACCAGATCTGCCTAGATCTTTCTAGAAAATCAAAAAACTCTTCTGCTGTCAAAAACTAAACTGAATGACCAGATTTTTCAAATCAAAATCAAATCCAGTCCAACCAAAAAGATGCAATGCAATGACCTAAGTTTCTCGGTTTATGTTGGAGATAAAAAGAGGACTTTCGCCACCCCTCTTTATAGTACGGTTAAAGCTAAAAACAATTTTCCTAACCGATCATCTCCAAACGCCGAGATCGGTAAGAATAAAATACGGATTACCTTAGGTCTTTCGCATCTTCACATTTGCGTCTTGTCTTTGATTTTCTGCACCACGTGCTTTACTCTATGTCGGGTTCATCTGGATCATCTCGTAATTTTTCCCGAATAAACTCTGTATCAACAATCTCAGAAGCACAATTAGTCCAGAACACTTTGTTTTCATTTATCATCAAAATTAGGGTTAGGCATGAAGGCCCAGACGCAACAACCTTGAGCAATGCTGCGACCTTGAGCCTTTTTGATCATGTGCAGAGTTCTTCTGATCAATAAGGTCGACCTAACCGTTGGTCGAAGTTGCCAAAAAAGTGTTCATTCTTCCTTGGCTATGAATTGGATTAACAACTTCATCTAGACCTCCTTCACATGTAACAACAAGCAAAGAGCAATCATTAGGTAATATCATTTGTTCTGTAATTAAATAATTAATTTTCCCAAGAAACGAATTCACTTGTTGTCCAAGGCAACGCGCATGTGCTCGAGTTAAAACATGTGGATGTGTGGTCGCGATGTCCTCATCATACTCCCCTTCTTGAAAAAGAGTCATCCTCGACTCTTGCCCATCGTTCTTACCCAGGTATGGAGATAAATCAACAACATTAAATGTATCACTCACTCCATAGGCCTCAAGTAGCTCCAATTGGTAAGCATTATCATTGATCTTGGCAAGAATCTTGAATGGACCATCACCTCGTGGCATAAGTTTGGACTTGCGTTGTTCTGGAAAAAGATCATGAAGCAAATGTAACCAAACTAGATCTCCTTCTTCGAATACAACTTCCTTTCTGCCTTTATCCGCATGCTTCTTATATTGAAGTTGCATCTTCTCAATATTGGCTTTGGTCGTCTCATGTATCTTCCGAATCATCTCAGCACGCTGTTCGGCATCAAGATTACTTCTTTCGGAAAGCGGTAGAGGTAACAAATCAATTGGCACAATAATCCATAGATGACCTCGAATGGACAAAACTTGGTAGTAGAGTGCACAACACGGTTGTAAGCGAATTCAATGTGTGGCGAACACTCCTCCCAAAGCTTCAAATTTTGCTTCAGAACTGCTCGTAGCATGGTACCAAGTGTTCGGTTGATGACCTCGGTCTGGCCATCAGTCTGGGGATGACAAGTCGTTGAAAACAACGGCTTCATTCCAAGCTTCCCCCAAAGCGTCCTCCAAAAGTGACTCAAAAATTTGGAATCACAATTAGAAACAATTGTCTTCAGCACTCCATAGAGACGAACAACCTCGCTGAAAAACAAATCAGCAATGTGGGTAGCATCATCGCTCTTATGACAAGGTATAAAATGAGCCATTTTAGAAAACCTATCAACGACAACAAAGATACTATCCCTCCCCTTCTTAGTCCTTGGTAATCCCAACACAAAATCCATAGAAATATCCTCCTAAGGTACTGTCGGAATAGGAAGAGGCATATATAATCTGTTGGGGGAAATCTCCGCGGGACTAAGTCCAGGTAAGTTGCGTCACATGCGCCCGGGGACGTGTCCTCCGGGGCCTGCCCTGGGCGCCGCCGTTTCGGGCGCCGCCATTTGCCCGGGGACCTGGCCTCCGGTCCCTCCCCGGGCGCCGCCATTTGCCCGGGGACCTTTTGGCCCCCGGGACCTGGCCTCCGGCGCCGTCCCGGGCGCCGCCATTTGCCCGGGGACCTGGCCTCCGGTCCCACCCCCCGGGCGCCGGCTTTTGGCCCCCGGGACCTGGCCTCCGGCGCCGTCCCGGGCGCCACCATTTGCCCGGGGACCTGGCCTCCGGTCCTTCCCTGGGCGCTGCCTTTTCGCCCCGGGGACCTGGCCTCCGGCGCCGTCCTGGGCGCCGCCATCAGCCCGGGGACCTGGCCTCCGGCGCCGGTCCCGGGCGCCGCCTTGTGGCCCGGGGACCTGGCCTCCGGCGCATGTCCCGGACCTCATCGCCCTTCTAAAGGTAAAGTCTCGAGTTGTTTATCACGTGCAGGTCACGCGAGGAGCGCCTCGGGAATCAGCGAACACCTGTCAAGCATCCAAGACGTTTGACCGGGAGAAGGACGTTCCTACCCCTCAATCCGACGGTGGCTTCCGGGGTAGTTTAGGCTTTTTGCTTCTTTTTGGGCCTATAAATAGCCCTTGTACCCCTCAGTTGTAAGAAAGGTGATTCATTGTTATTGGAATAACTAAACTCACAGGTGTGCTCCGGAAGCCTCTCCCCCGGAGAGAGCCTCCCCAGCCGACTCCGGTCGGGAGCGCACCGACAGGACTAGGGCCCCCACCGGGACCCGAACCTGTATAAATCCTCGTGTCTTTCTTGTGTTTGTCCGGCGGGGGAGGACCGGTCATCCGGCCAGCCCGCACCGCGTAATCTTCGCTAGGGTCGTTGACAAAACCTGCCGGGGTATTCGCAATACCACGACATAATCCATGAGGGTTTAATTGAGACTTAGCTGTTTGACAAGTAGTGCATCGTTGTACGTAGCACTCGACATCTCGCCTCATCTTCGGCTAGTAGAAGTGGGGATCGTGACAAGACGCCATGGCTCCCCCAAGAACAAGGGCTCGCACCCTTCCCGGTGACGCCGGTCTCGGAGACCCGGCGCCGCCCGTCCGGGACACGGCTGTCCCGGCGCTTCCGCCCGGAGGCAGTCAGGCCCAGGTACCGCCTCCCGCCTTTCCTCTTAACTTAGGTGCTTCTACCTCCAAGTCGCTCCCGGTGACCACGGGGACCTCGGCCGGGAACAGTCTCCCCCCGACGGCTCCCCCCGTGTAACATCCCAAATTTTGCCATCTCTTTAGCTTGTCAGCCGGTATATGTTCATTGGATTCTTGGATGTCTCAACCCCATTTTGATCTTTATCTCAGAATTATGATCTCAGGTGTGCCACCACCTTAATTCAAAAAGTTGGCAACCAAACTCCGCCTTTCAGACCATTTTCGCTTTTTAGTCCAAAAGCATTGCGGATTAGTCCTTTTTAGATTTGTCAGAAGCTCAAAAAGACCAAAAGTCTCAGACCATCTCCAAACTTTGATCTGATTCAGTGAATATCTCCCATTCACTATTCTAGACATTTTTTCTCTTCAGGAAGAATTCCAAAAACTGAACTGAAACCCTAGTTTCAGCCTCGCCAAAGTTTCAAACCCTAATTACCCTGTTTACCCTAATTACCCTATTTTCGATTTTTGTCAAAACCACCAGATCTTGTTGGATTTCACCATTTTTCCTGCTGGATGAGTCCAAATGAATTAGTAGCACTCACCTGCAAAACCAGAACTCAGATCAGCCCCTTAGATCTCCATATTTGCAAATAGGCCCAAAGTCCCGAAAGAAAACCTTGCAGATTAGTCCAAATCCCTTGCAGTTCAGTCCAAGCATTACAACCAGGCCCTTGTGCCATTTTCGACCTCGACCAGGTTGCACGACCAGAGCCTCGCCACCTCGCCTCGCCGCAGGACTCGCCGCCGACGAAGTCTCGCCCACAGCCACCATCACCGCCACGTAGAGCCACCTGTGCGCAACCGTGCCGCCACCGTGGAGCAACCTCAGCGCGCCTTGCCGTGATTCTCCCGCGCGCGCGTGCTCCAGCAGCAGCAAAGCAACGCCACGTTGCAGCCATGCCGAAGCCAATGATCCCGTCGCCCTGCTCCAGCCGATTTCGCGTGATCCCCCCCCTTCTTTGGCTCAGTCCTTGCCGCGTCCCGAAGTCTTCTTGAAGCTTTCTCCGGTGTCAGCCACGAATCCCGCCCGATTTGCATCAATTCCCGAGAGCTCAGCGCATCGCCTATATAAGCTCCCTCCCTTGCCCAGAATCACTTCGCACCACCCCGTAGCTTCATTGCTTCAACCATAGCACCAGAGAGTAGCAGCTTCCTCAGCGCCGCCGTGAACAGTTCCTTCCCCGGCGAGCCACCTCAGGAGCTCACGATGCCAGCTTCGCCCGAAGCTCCTCTCTTCAATCTAAGACTACCAGTGAGTTCCTCTCGTTTCCCTCTCCGTATCATAGCGTTTAATTGGCCCCCGGCGAACCCTAACGCCGGCGATCGCCGGAATATCCCAAATCCCCTGTTTCTTTAATACTGCTCGATTCGATCCGAATTAAACCTCGTGCCAGTGATGAAAGATGTTCAGTGCAACCCTTTGAGCAAGCCTACGAACTTGGATTTTGAAATTGAGCTGAGATTGTAGCTTTCCCGTAGATTGCGCGCCACCAGCAAACCGGCTCACGCTGCCAAGCTTCTCCGGCCATCCTCCGGTGGATTTAACCCCACCAGTAGTCCCCTCACCTCACCCTCTCACTCCCTGAGCAAAGAATCGAGCTCAAAGTCTTTAAATAGAAAACCCCCAATCTCCAGTGTCGTCTTCTCCAGCGCCGGTCGCCGGAATTTCTCCCCGGCCGATCTAGCCCCGCACACTTTGTCCCTTAGATAGATCTCGGTACCCTGAGCAAAATTGTCTACTAGCTCGATCCCTGAATCGACCTGGATCAGAAGTTATTTCAATGCCAAGATCACTGTCCAGTAACTCAGGCCACCGTGTTTGCTCAGCCACCCTCTGGCCACTTTCTGCCCTCGAGCCTGTTGAGAGTTTTGTTCCTGTTGCTAAGGCCTAACCCCCAGACAAAGTGGTTCATCAATTGAAGCCCTGGATCAAAAGTTATGCCATGCCCTAGTTCCCAGCCATGTCCAGCACTAAGTCAGTGCATGTCCAGCAGTGGCATTAGATGGTTTATACCTGTTACACTTGAGCAATTGAAATGCCACCTTGTCCATTAGATTCCTGGAGTTGTTTTCTACAACTTTCTCTACTGCCACTTTTCCCTAAAACATACCTAAGACCAACTTATAGCTATGTCAATCCGTGGACCGAATGTCAGCCTTTCGACATTCAACCCCTTTCGAGCCCATCTCTTCAATCAGCATCCAAGCAACCTTGTCCAAACCTTTCCCCTGCATTCATGACATATTTTACGTATTATTTCCCATAAAGACTATGTTCTGTATGCTTATGTAGTGTATGTGCGTATTATCTGTATCCGCCATGGAACCAGACGTTGAAGGAGTGGAAGAAATCTTCGAAGAATTACCCAAGTAACTAGACCCAACATTGCAAGGCAAGTCTCAAACCCTTGATCATGTCTCACCTGCTATTTTGAAATAAAGTATGTTAACTGTTTTCAAGTATATGCATGCCTTAGATTCAAATAAGAATTATGTTTCAATAAAGATGATTAGATATGACCTAAGCGATTGTAAAGCCCCTTTTGACATTGAATACCCCTGCACCCTTGTTACCCTAGATTATCATGCTTAGGCTATGCTATGCTTAAAGATTATATGACAAATGTTGAATGGTCACATATGAGAAAAGCATGTTCAAAACCCCTTTTTGTGAAAGAAAATGTGATTGGAATCGATAGTGAGGATGGTTTGATTGGATGGTGCTGTGTGCGCACTGGGAATGTAAAAGACTCCTCACTAAAGATTCATATGGACTAGAACCTTGTGTTGTGCTTCTATGCGGCATGAAAAACGTACCAACCACTTGCCTGCTTATGGGACGGGCGCAACTTAGTAGCTCTCTTTAGTGTTAGCTTTTCCCTGCAATGGTTGTCGGTCCAGTTTCTTGCGAGAACTGGTGGGCCGCAGAAGGCCACGAGTGATGTGAGTTCAGAAAAATCATGAGAGGAAAAGGTGGAAAGAAGGAAGACGCCCTATGCCAGATTAAGTCGTGCGCGACTGTAATCAAGAGAGGCTATGTGTCTTGCGAGAACATAGACCCAGGCTAGGAAGTAAGGCTGTGGGGAGGACCCACAACGGTACTTGAGACTTAACTGTCTATTTACCGGGCAGGGAAATAGTTAATACTAGGACTGTAAACTGTTGTGTCACTTCAGCCTTGTCACATGCGTAAAAGTCGCATGGAGTTGGCCTGACTTGAAAGCTAAGTGATTGGTGGATTAAGGTGGTACACCTTTGCAAAGTTTAAAAAGTATCGGATACTCTGAGCTCCCAGGTCATGGAGTCTGCGCGCTGTGGATTCTATTCATGTCGATGCAGCACAAGTAGCTTTTGGAAAGTTTTTCACAAAATTTGAGTAAAGTGGTGACTCATGAAAGACCGCCACACACAACATTTCAGAAAATCTAGCTTAGGATTTTAAAAGCCCTGCTTTTGAAAACAAAGGTCTTTTCTTCAAAATGAGAGTGAAAATCTACTCTATTACTATATATATAAAACCAAGACCCCTTTTCTTGAAAACCCCTCATCTATGTATCTGCATTCTCATAACGGGACTTGCTGAGCATTGTGGAAAATATGCTCACCCTTGCCTTTACAAACAAATTCAGAAGAAAAGATTCAAGGATCCCGATCCCTTTAGCCTTGAGCACCGAGAAGAGGAAGGAACCTGTCCAGACGATTTGAGCTTCTAGGAGGGTCATGCGCCAAGTTGAGTTCGATGTGGTAAAGGCCCGAGCCGAACCGCTGCAGAAGGAAATGAAGAACTCTGTTACTGCTTTCGTGTTATTGTTTTTGATTCTTGATTTATGAAAAACTCTCTACTTTGTATCAACTTTAATTAATGCCATTCTTGGCTTTATGATAATGTAATAGTGGTCCTCGTGACCTTGTACTTGTTTTATCTATTTGACTTATTGATTAAAGTAAATCCTGTTGTTGTGAGCTTGTGATGTACCTTTCTGTGTGCAATCCACCTGGGCGGTTGCCACCTTTAGTGGAGGGCCAACTCCGCGCCCAGCGCTCTATGGATGAGCTGCTCAGCGTGTTGGCGCGGCCTCCGGCCCCCACATTCGCGTCGCACCCATACCCGGGGACTATGCCCCCGTTTATGGGTTACCCGGCGGCCCCTCCGGCGTCCGGAGGTCTGGCCGCCCCGTATGATCCCGCCGGGGGGTTCCCTCCCCCTGCGGGATATACGTCCGGACCCTTCCCGGCACCCGGGCCCGTCCCGGTGCCGGGGGGCTACTTCCTGCCCGGGCTCTTCGTGGCACCAGGTGGGTACCCAGTTCCAGGCCCATTCCCGGGGCTGGGGGCCCATTTCATGCCGAGGGTTTTCCCTACGCCGGGAGCCAGTCCCGCCCCTCGCGTCGTGTTTACCGCACCGGGGACGGTCGACAGAGCAGCTCCCGTGCCTCAGCGAACTCCCCCCCGCATCGGCTCCCCGGTCCCAGACGTCGCCGCGGGGGCTCCCCCCTCGCCGGTTCCGGATGTTACAAGGGCTTCCCCCTTTACGGTTCTGGTCATTGCCACGGGGGCTCCCTCCACTTCGGTTCCAAACGTCACCGTGGGCGCCCCCTCCCCGGTTCCAGATATTACAGGGGCTTCCCCCTTTCCGGTCCCGGGGTTCTTCGCAGGGGGCTCCCCCAGCCGGCCCCGGAATCCTCCGAGCCGGTAGCTACAGTGCATAAGCTCCCTCCCTCGGCGGAACAGGTCCGTTTCTCCCGAGGGGAGGTCGAGCGAATGTATTCACCTGAGCGCGGGGAAGAACTTCCCCCGGCCGCGGGCGCGGGGAGCCTCGCTCTCGCACCGGTCGGGGGAAGAGACCCGCGGAAGACCCAGCCTCCCCGAGGGAGAGCCCGGACGTCCGGGAACTCAGCCCCGGTCCAGAAGAGAAGCGTCGCCACCGCCACTCCGGCGGACCTCTTGGACCGTTCCCTGACTCCGACAACGAGGGTCCCGTCAAAGAAGATAGAGACTGGGACTCTCCCTGGGAAGTGCAGGGGGCTAACCAGCCCCTGTGCCAAAGACTTCGCAGCATCCGGTGGCCGCGGCCCTACCGCCCTCCGCACATCGAGCACTATAAAGGTGAGGCAGACCCTTACGAATTTGTGCAGGTTTACTCCACAGCCATCTCCGCGGCCGGGGGGGAGGAGACGGTACAATGCAACGTCTTCCCCCTCTACCTCACCGGCATCGCCCGCTCCTGGTTCTACAACCTGAAGGCCGGCTCCATCAAGTCTTTCACACAGCTCAAGCGGGAGTTCTGCGAACTTCCAGGGGAACTATGTGCGCCCCCTGGACTCCTCACAGCTGTACACTGTCCGGCAGAGGACTGGGGAAACCATCAGAAGCTTCTTCAAGCGCTTTGCTCAAGTGAAGAGCAAAGTGGCCCACGTCCCCGACTCTACGGTCATCGAATCCTACAAAAGCGGCATCCTCCCGAGGGAGCTCCACCGAAGGCTCTCCCGGAGCTGCCCCTCTTCCGCCGACGAGCTCTTCAACGTACTCGAAAAGTACGCTCGGGCGGAGGAAGACGACATCTGGAAGAAGACCCAGGGGGCTCCCGCCCTCGCCGACCGGGGGGCCAGGGATCCCCTCAAGCGCCCCAGGCAGGGGCAACCGCGCGACCCCCCGAGGGGCAACCGCCCCTTCCCCAAGCCGAAAGGCCATGGGGGAGGGCAATCTCCGCGCGGCCGGGAAGGCCCCGCGAGGAGAAGGCGGGAAGGACCGTGGTGCAGCTTCCACGGGTCCAGTACCCACGCTACTCGAGACTGCAGCCAGCTATTGCAGCACTTCGCGGCGTTCCTCGATCAATGCGGGCAAGGGGGGGAGTCCAGCCTCCTTGCTCCCTCGGCCAGCTGTTCCGGCCCTTCCCGCTCCCGCGGGGGGTCAGCAGACGCAGACGCAGGAGGGGGAGCCTTCAGAAGCTCTCCCCTTTCAAACTTCTCAGCGCCGCATCAACGTCATCGTGGGAGGGTCCGCCTCCGGGCGGGACTCTAAGCGCCAACGTAAGGAGTACGCGCGCGAGGTCAAGGTTGTGGGGGTGCTACACGCGTCCCCGCCACCTAAGTGGTCGGACGTCCCCCTCACCTTCACGGCGGAAAATGAGCGAGGGGTTCGCTTCCCCCACGACGACGGGCTCATTGTCTCCGCGACCATCTACAACTGCCACCTGGCCCGCATCCTTTTGGACGGCGGGAGCTCCGCCGACGTCCTATTCCTGAAGGCCTTCAAAGAGATGCAGGTGGATGAGAAGCTCCTGCAGCCCGCAGCTGGGCCCCTGCAATGTTGTGTCCCGGGGAAGGCAATCCACCCCGTGGGCAAGTTAGATCTTCCTATGACGTTCGGCACCCCGGAGAACTACCGGACCAAGCTGGTCCGCTTCGACGTAGTGGACCTCCCCTCCTCCTACAATGCGATAATGGGGAGGATCACAATCAACCGGCTGGGGGCTGCCACCCATCAAAACTACCTCTGCATGAAGATCCCCGGGCCGCATGGCGTGATCAACGTCCGGGGAGACCAAGACATGGCTCGTGCTCTATACGAGCGCGCTGCCGCCATAATCGAAAGCGTCAACCTCATAAAGACGCCCGGGGGGGAGGCCGCTCCCCCGGATCCAGATGTCGCTGCGCCACCTCCCGGGAGGCCCCTTCTCAAGCCGGGTCCGGAATGGGGCCTCCGGAAGGTCTTGCTGTCCCCGGGCGACGAAGACAAAACCGTCCGGATCGGGGCGGAACTCCCCGAGGAGCATGCAGCGCAGCTTTCAGCCTTTCTGCGCGAAAACTCCGATGTTTTTGCGTGGAAGCCTTCGGACATGCGGGGCGTCACCCGGGAGGTTATCGATCACAAGCTCGCAGTGGCCCCCGGTCACCCCCCGATCAAACAGAAGCTGCGGAAACTCTCCCTCAAGCGCCAAGAGGCAATCAAGGTGGAGATCACCCGGCTCCGAGAGGCGGGGTTCATTCGGGAGGTCCTGCACCCCGAGTAGCTCACAAACCCCGTCCTCGTGAAGAAGTCAACCGACAGGTGGCGGATGTGCGTGGACTTCACCGACCTTAACCGCACCTGCCCCAAAGACAACTTCCCTCTCCCGCGGATTGACCAGCTCGTCAACTCCACCGCGGGGTGCGAGCTCATGAGCTTCCTAGACGCCTACTCGGGCTACCATCAAGTCCGGATGGCGGAAGGGGACGAGGAAAAGACGAGTTTCATAACTCCCCTCAGAACCTTCTGCTACGTCCATATGCCCTTCGGGCTCAAGAATGCGGGCGCGACCTTCCAGCGCCTCATGACGCTGGTCTTCAAAGATCAAGTCGGCCGCAACGTCGAAGTCTACGTAGACGACGCTGTCGTCAAAAGTCTCCACGCAGCCTCCCACATCGACGACCTGGCTGAAACCTTCCGCAGCCTCCGCACGTTCGGGCTCAAACTCTACCCGGAGAAGTGCGCCTTCGGGGTGCACGGGGGGAAGCTCCTAGGTTTCCTCGTGTCCCAGCGGGGCATTGAGGCAAACCCCGAGAAGATCCGGGCATTCCTAGATATGCCCCCGCCGCGCTCCGTCAAGGATGTCCAGCGGCTCTCCGGCCTCCTAGCCGCGCTAATCCGCTTCGTCTCCCAGTCGGGGGAGCGGGGCCTCCAGTTCTTCAAGATCCTCCGAGGGCTCGAGGGGTTCCGCTAGACCCCCGAGGCCCAAGAAGCCTTCAACGACCTCAAGAAGTACCTCACGAGCCCTCCAATGCTCGTGAGTCCATCTCCAGAAGAGCCCTTGCTCTTCTACCTCACCGCGACCCCCGTCGCCGTCAGCGCTGTCTTGGTGAAGGAGCAAGGGGGCCAGCAGCGTCCCGTGTACTATGTGAGTGAGGCCCTCGAAGGGGCCAAAACTCGGTACACGGAGATGGAGAAGATCTGCTACGCCCTCCTGATGGCGTCCCAGAAGCTTTGCCATTACTTCCTGGGGCACCCCATCACCGTCCCGTCGTCCCTCCCCCTGGGGGAGGTACTGCGGAACAAAGAAGCCACCGGCCGGATCGGGAAGTGGGGGGCCGAGCTCACCCCCTTCTCCCTGTCCCTTACCGGCCGCTCCGCCATCAAGTCGCAGGTCCTCGCTGACTTCGTCGCAGAGTGGACTCCTGCCTCTGGGTCCGGGGACGAAGACCTCCCTGTGAAGCCCCGACACAGTGATCATTGGACTCTCATGTTTGATGGGTCGCTGTGTCTCACCGGGGCTGGTGCGGGAGTAGTCCTCCGGAGCCCCGAGGGGAAGGAACTCGAGTACGCCGCGCGGCTCGAGTTCCCCGCAACCAACAACATCACCGAATATGAGGCTTTGCTCCTCGGGATGCGCCTTGCGCGCTCCCTGGGGATCCGGCGCCTCGAGGCCCGGCATATCCCGCGAAGGGACAATGACCGGGCTGACGCCTTGGCCCAGGCCGCAAGCGCCCGGGAATCGCTCCCCAAGGGGGCTTTCTTGGAAATCATCACGAAGCCCTCAGTGGCCTCCCCCGACACGGGTGACGAGCCTCATGTCCCGGAGGTCGCCGAGATCACCCGGACTCCGTCTTGGATGGACCCCCTCATCTCCTTCATCAAGGGGGAGGGGGACCCTCCTAGTGAGACCGAGGCTAAATGCCTCCGGGCTAAAGCCCGGGTATATCTCCTGCTGGAGGGGAGGCTCTACAAGCGGGGGGTTTCCGCCCTCCTGCGCTGCCTCCCCCGGCCGGAAGGACTTCAACTTCTCGAAGACATCCACGCGGGGAGCTATGGTTCTCACCTAGCCCCGCGTGCCATCGTGGCCAAGGCCCTCCGGCAGGGCTTCTACTGGCCCACGGTCATGCGCGACGCGTGAGACCTTGTCTCCACGTGCGAGGCAGGCCAGAAGATGGCCAAGGGCTCGAACCTCCCCCCTATAGCGTTGCAGACAATCCCCATCACTTGTCCCTTCGTGCGCTGGGGGATGGACCTCTTAGGGCCCTTCCCCCCAGCGCCCGGAGGATACAAGTATGCGGTAGTCGTGGTCGACTATTTTACAAAGTGGGTTGAGGCGGAGCCCATGGCCGGCATCACGTCCCAGGCCGTCCAGCGGTTTTTCTGGAAAAACATCGTATGTCGTTTTGGTGTCCCCCGGGAAATCACCGTGGACAACGGGACCCAATTCGACTCGGCTTATTTCCGGGAATTCAGCGAAGGCCTGGGGCTCGTCATCCACTTCGCCTCAGTGGCCCATCCCCGGAGCAATGGGGCTGTCGAGAGGGTCAACGGCGTAATCCCACAGGGGTTGCGCCGGAGACTCGAGCAAACCGCTTCTAAGCGGGGTGCATGGGCAGAGAAGCTCCCTAGCATCCTCTGCTCCATGCGCACGACCCCGTCCCGGGCGACGGGACGTACTCCCTTCTCCCTGGTCTACGGGGCGGAGGCATCCTCCCCCCGGAGATTGGCCTCCGGTCGCTGCGGGTCGAGCTCCTGGAGCGAGCCACGCCCGCAGCGTACCAGGCCAACGAGGCCAACCAGCACCTGGAGATCGACCTCGTGGAGGAGGAACGCGACCGAGCGCTCCTCTGCCACGCCATCTACGAGCGCGAGATGGCACGTGCATACAACCAGCGCGTGCTCGAAAGATCCTTCCGCTTTGGGGACCTTGTCCTCAAGCGCGTCACAGACCCCCAAGCCCAGGAGAAGCTCTCCCCCAAGTGGGAGGGCCCCTACAGGATCTCCACGGTCCTGGGTTCGGGGGCTTATAAGCTCTCCAACCTTCAAAAGCAGGAGCTGAAGCACACGTGGAACTTGCGTTTACTTCGCAAGTTCTATGTTTAGCCTTACGGGCCTGTCCCCTCCCCCGGAGCGATCACGCCGGAGGGGGAGGAGGGACGCTGTATTTACCTTTTCCTCCCCTTTCGCGACTTCGCAGGTGGAGGCACTGTACTTCATTTTATTAGCAATAAATAGGTCTTGCTTTTCAACTGTCTCATTGCAGGTCCTTCTCATTACCGCCGCTAAAGGCGATGCCCTCCCCGCGAGGATGCCCTCCCCGTGAGGAAGCGGGCCCAGACCCAGCAAGTCCCTCCTGTAGGGCGGCTTACGATCAGCCCTCGTGGACTGAGGGTGTAAGCGGCAACCCGGTCCCTAGCGGCATACGATCAGCCCTCCTGTAGGTCATCGGGCACTTCCTCCTCTGGGAGTAGACGCTCTCCCCAGTGGGACGTCTAATGGCTTTCCTGGATATCTCTTCCTCCTCCGGGAGTAGACACTCTCCCCAGTGGAACGACTAATGGCATTCTTGGATATTTGGTCCCCAGCGTCCTTATTCCCGGCTCCCCGTTCTCACGGCGACCGGATGATTGCCTCCCAGCGACCATATTCCAAGCTCCCCGTTCTCACGGCGACTGGATGATTGCCTCCCGGCGACCTTATTCCCGGCTCCCCGTTCTCACGGCGACCAGATGATTGCCTCCCGGAGATCCTATTCCCGGCTCCCCGTCCTAACGGCGACCGGACGATTGTCTCCCGGAGAAGTTACGGATTTCTCGGACATTTCTTCCCCGGAGACCCTATTCCCGGCCCCCCGTTCTCACGGCGACCGGACGACCATCTCCTAGGAAGCTTGCCTCCGGAAATCTCATCGGGTTTTCTTGGATGTTTCTTCCACACGAGGCCTTATTCCCGGCTCCCCGTTCTCACGGCGACCAGACGATTGTCTCCCGCAAGGTCTTTCCCTTGGAAACCTCGTTTTAAAATTTTCTAACTTAGAAAAAATCCTATGCCACAGGTCACTTCCACCCCGGGGGCCTTGCTACCCCCACAGCGCGGGGAGCTACCCTCCGACCCGCTGTGGGCGAGGGGGATAAGAAACCGCCAGGTGTCGACCGCACCGCCCACGAGCAAACTTAGCTCATTCTTGTCCAGAGGAGTCGTCCAGATCATCCAAGAAGAAAAAACAAGAAGGCGACAAAGAAGAAAAGCAACAACACAGCTTTATTCATCGTCAAACCCGGAGGACATCTTCCCCCTCCGGTGGGCATCGGAAACGGTACAACCCGGGTCCTAACTCGGGGGATTCTTTACATCCTAAGGCTCCTACGCCTAATACTCCCGGAGGCTCTCCGCTAGCTCCCAGGCCAAGTCCAGGTACAATGCGCGCACGTGGCGCCGAGCCTCCCGGAGCACAACTTCGGGCCAGAACTCGTATCCCGCCGGTGGAAGTATCCAAAGAGGAGGTAACATCCGGAACCCCGGACGCGGGGGGGACAATTCGGCGCGATGATGGTCAAAATTGTCCACGTGCCACTCTGGATGCCACCTTAACCAGACGGGCTCCCGGACAGCGTCCCCGCTGCGCTCCCCGGAGATGAGGCTTAGCAATATTAAAGCCGCTTGGGCGTCCCCCCGGAGAGCCCCTCCCGGACCTTCGCCCGGGAGTAACCTCCCGGGAACCCTGGTAACATTGCATTCAACTCAAAGACTTAGAAAAATTTCTAACTCTATTGCATTCCAAAATATCTTTTTACAAGTGTCCGGGGCTTCCTCTAAGAAGCTACCGGGATCAAAATTCTAAGAAAACAAAAGGGTCCTATCTAAAGACCCGGGGGGAGGCTCATACTCTTTCATTGGCGTCCTCCCCCCGGGAGGCATCCTCCGAGGCTGGGGCTGGGGCGTCCACTGCCAGAGGCGCCGGTGCCGGGAATCTCACCCGGATGATCTGGTCATAGAAACCCCCGGCGAGCTGCTCCACCTCCCGGCGTGAGGGCTCGAAGAACTCGGGGAAGCTCCGCGGGATGCGGCCCCCGATTGCCCAGGCGCCCACTCCCCGGTGCTCGACGAGCCCGGCCGCGGCCGCAATGACGGGGATCGCCCGGCTCGCGCCCAGGCATCCGCTGCCTCCGGGATCACGGAGACTTGTTCGTTAAGAAAACGCACAGCCTCCGCGAGCGTGGCCGGGGGCACCTCTGAGCCACCCCTGGAGCCTAGGCTTACACGTCCACCACCGCCCGGATGCTCGATCCCTCGAGCTCCCGGAAGGCCTCCTCCCTCGCCTTCGCCTCCTCTCGGAGGCGGCCGTTCACGGTCTCCGAGACGTGAACCTGGGCCCGAACCCAGGCCAGCTCCCAGAGAGCTTCGTCCCGCTGGCCCAGGTAGGCGGCGGCCTTGTCCTCCTCGTCCTTGAGTAGCCGGATGACGCGCTGCTCAACGCCCCAGGTAATCGCCGCCCCCTATAAATTCCAGAGTTAGAAAAATTTTGGATGCAGAGGACCAAGCGAAAGCGCGAACCACTTCGGGTGAATACCTTGGCTTGAAGGGACCGGAGCTTCGCGAAACGCTCATGGAGCGTCCCCCCCGCGACGAAGGCCCGGACCTTTGGGGTCTGCAGGCCTTCCGCATAACGTTCGACCTCCCCTGCGGAAAGCAGGGGGGTCACCGGCTCGGCGCTTGTCCCGCTGCGGCCGGTAACGGGCTCCCGGACCTGGGCGCCCAGTATGACCTCGGTCGGGGTGGCTGTCGTGGTCGTCTTCATCGCCGAAGTGCCCCCGAGGAAGTGGCCGAGGACGCTTCGGAGGTGGTCCCTTTTCGGGGGGGGGATCATCAGCCCTTTCCCCTTCCCGGGCGGGAGGGCCCCCGGGGCCCCCACTTCCGACGAGACCTCGTAGACCGAGGGGCTCCCCCCTCGTCCACGGGCCACTCCACCCGCGGAGGCGAGGTCTCCGCGAACCTCACCTCCGGTTTCTCCGGATCAAAGGGTGCCGGGGGCGCCGGGAGGACTGCTACTGAAGGTGGCGACGGGCCGTAGTCCACCGAATCAGACGCCGCCCCCCCGCGGCCGGCTCCTTCCCCCGGGCCTCGACGGGGCTCTTCGGGGGAGGGGGTGTTGCTTCTTTCCGGCCGGTGCCCGGGCGCGCTCGGTCCTGGGGGTCTCGCCCCGGGGCTTCGTCGGTGTCGTCGCCGGCATCGTCGACGGGCCGGGGCCATTCTGGACTCTGGCCTTCTTAGGCTCAGAGCCCCCGGCCGCGTCCTTCCCCCGCTTGTGCGACCCGGGAGTGGGGAGGGGCTTCGTCTCCGGCAGCTTCAGCCCGTAGGCCTCAGCCACCAAGTTCCGGGGAGGACCCTCCCCCACGAGGCGCACGACGCGCTCGTGCTCATCGGTGAAGTACCTCCCCAGGAGGTTCTCCGCCTTCTCCCGCGCCGCCGGGTACGGCCGGACTACAAGAGGTAAAGAGTTAGTCAAATTTTCAAGAATTTGTAAATGCAATGAAGCAGGTTACCGGGACTTACGTCAGGTCACCGGCTTGACCGGGGGCCGCTGCTCCGGGCCCATGCCGATCCCCCTTCTCTCGCGTGAGAAGGGGGAGATCCTCAGGAGCATCATCTCCTCGGCGGCGTCCCGCATAGAGCGGGTCTTCCGGGAGATGATCACCTTGCCGAGGAGCTCGAGCTCCTCGTCCGTCCACACCGGAGGCTTCAGCGCGGATGACCTGCTGTAGGAGGCGGGCTCCGGGGCGTACGTCACCTCGTCGTCCCGGACCCAGAGGTAGAACCACCTCCGGATCCAGTCGCCCCAGTGGTCGCGGGAGGCCGCCGCCGGGTAATCGGCCACCCGGGACGGCAGCATCTGCACCATCACGGAGCCGAAGGGGCACTTGGGTGCCCCCTTGACCAGGTGGGAGCTCCTCGCCGCCGGTTCGTAGAAGTACCGGAAGGCGCGTAGGGTAGGCTCCCGCCCAGTCTCCGTCTCGTAGAGCCAAATGAAGAGGCCCATCCGGACGATCACGTTCGGGGTGAGGTGGTTTAGAGCCACCCCATACTCCTTCAGAAACTCCCGGAGCAAGGGATGCACCGGGAGCCGGAGCCCCGCCTCCAGGAAGGCATCGAAGGCCACGATCTCTCCGGGCCTGGGGCGGGGGGCTCCGTCCTTCTTCACGGGGACCCGGATATCCCCGTCCTCGATGACGCAGCGTTCGACCATGGACTCCGCGTCCTCGGCCGTGAACTCAGACGCCCAGAGGAAGTCCGGAGCGACCTCCTCCGGGGGCACCTCGGTCGTCTTCGCTCGACCCTTCGGTGCCATCAGGTTAGTTTTTTTTCCGGAGGCTAACTTTTCAGGAGGCTACGTCTAAATCTTCCGGACGCTTGCTACCAGGAGCTAGTTACCGGAAGAGGGCTACCGGGAGTGCTAAACGCGCTAAGGATGAGAAGTTTGGAATGAAGTTCCCGGGCCCTGCAAGGCCCTATTTATAGGGGCGAGCCGTGGTCCAGATGGGCGCCACGTGGCACCCCGCGGAGTAATCTGGACCGTTGAAGTTCAAACCGTGCGCAGGAAACGAAGGACGAGCGCGTGAACCGAGACACCGGTTCGAATCGCGAGCGCATTTCTGACGAAGCGACGCGGCCATAAGCGCCCGACACGGAAACCGAAGCGTCGCGGCTCCGGTGACTTGGTCCGGAGATTTTCCCGGTAACATGTACCACACCCACCGGGGACTCGAGCATCGTCCCCAGGGGGCATGGGGGGCTGCTGTTGGGGGAAATCTCCGCGGGACTAAGTCCAGGTAAGTTGCGTCACATGCGCCCGGGGACGTGGCCTCCGGGGCCTGCCCCGGGCGCCGCCGTTTGGCCCCCGGGACCTGGCATCTGGCGCCGTCCCAGGTGCCGCCATTTGCCCGGGGACCTGGCCTCCGATCCCTCCCCAGGCGCCGCCTTTGGGCCCCCGGGACCTGGCCTCCGGCGCCGCCCCGGGTGCCGCCATTTGCCCGGGGACCTGGCCTCCGGTCCCTCCCCGGGCGCCGCCTTTTGGCCCCTGGGACCTGGCCACCGGCGCCGTCCCGGGCGCCGCCATTTGCCCGGGGACCTGGCCTCCGGTCCCTCCCCGGGCGCCGCCTTTTGGCCCCCGGGACCTGGCCTCCAGCGCCGTCCCGGGCGCCACCATTTGCCCGGGGACCTGGCCTCCGGTGCCTCCCTGGGCGCCGCCTTTTGGCCTCCGGGACCTGGCGTCCGGCGCCGTCCCGGGAGCCGCCATTTGCCCGGGGACCTGGCCTCCGGTCCCTCCCCGGCCGTCTCCTTTTGGCCCCCGGGACCCGTGGCAGGCACCGGAGGCCACGTCCCCGGGAGCCAAAAGGCGACGCCCGGGACCGGCACCGGAGGCCAGGTCCCAAGGCAAATGGCGGCGCCCGGGACCGGCACTGGAGGCCAGGTCCCGGGAGCCAAAAGGCGGCGCCCGGGACCTGCTCTGGAGGCCTGGCCCCGGGAACCAAAAGGCGGCGCCCGGGGCAGGCACCGGAGGCCACGTTCCCGGGAGCCAAAAGGCGGCGCCCGGGACCGGCACCGAAGGCTAGGTCCCCGGGCCAATGTCACGCAACTTACCTGGACTTAGTCTCGTGGGGATTCCCCCAACAGCAGCCCCCCATGCCCCCCGGGGATGGTGCTCGAGTCCCCGATGGGTATGGTACATGTCATCGGGAAAATCTCCGGACCAAGCCACCGGAGCCGTAACGCTTCGGTTCCCGTGCCGCGCGCTTATGACCGCGCCGCTTCGCCATAAATGCGTTCGTGATTCGAACCGGCGCCTCGGTTTGCGCACCAGCCCCTTCATTTCCTACGCACGATTTGTACTTCAACGGCCCAGATGTACTGCAAAGTTCCACGTGGCGCCCATCTGGGCCACGCTCCGCCCCTATAAATAGGGCCTTGGGGGGCCCGGGAAGCTCATTCCAAACGCTTCAAGCTCCAGCGCCCTTAGCTCTCCCGGTAGCTCTCTCCCGGTAGCTAGCTTCCTGAAACTTTTAGTCACCGGATAAAACCAAACCTGATGGCACCGAAGGGTCGAGCGAAGACCACGGAGGTGCCCCCGGAGGAAATCGCCCCGGATTTCCTCTGGGCGTCGGAATTCACGACCGGGGACTTGGAGTCCCTGGTCGAACACAGAGTGATCGAGGACGGGGACATCCGGGTCCCCGTGAAGAAGGATGGAGCCCCTAGCCCCAGGCCCGGAGAGATTGTGGCCTTTGAGGCCTTCCTCGAGGCGGGGCTCTGGCTCCCAGTGCATCCCTTGCTCTGGGAGTTTCTGAAGGAGTATGGGGTGGCGTTGAACCACCTAACGCCTAACGCCATCGTCCGGATGGGCCTCTTCATTTGGCTCTTCGAGACAGCGACCAGGCGGGGGCCAACCCTGTGAGCCTTCCAGTACTTTTACGAACCGGCGGCGAGGAGCTCCCACCTGGTCAAGGGGGGACCCAAGTCCCCCTTTGGCTCGGTGATGGTGCAGATGCACCCGTCCCGGGTAGCTGATTACCCGGCGGCGGCCCCTCAAGACCACTGGGGCGACTGGATCCGGAGGTGGTTCTACCTCCGGGTCCGGGACGACGACGTGGTGTACGCCCCGGAGTCCCCCGCCTACAGCAGGTCGTCCGCGCCGAAGCCTCCGATGTGGACGGACGAGGAGCTGGAGCTCCTCGGCAAAGTCATTATCTCCCGGGGCACCCGCTCAATGCGGGACGCTGCCGAGGAGATGATGCTCCAGAGGATCTCCCCCTTCTCGCGCGGGAGAAGGGGGATCGGGATGGGCCCGGAGCAGCGGCCTCTGGTCAAGCCAGTGACCTGATGTAAGCCTGTTACCTGGTTCATTGCAGTTACAAATTTTTGAAAATTTGACTAACTCTTACCTTTCGCAGTTCGGCCGTACCCAGCGGCACGGGAAAAGGCGGAGAACCTCCTGGGGAGGTACTTAGCCGACGAGCACGAGCGCATCGTGCACGTCGTGGGGGAGGGCCCTCCCCAGAACTTGGTAGCCGAGGCCTTCGGGCTAAAGCTATCGGAGAGGAAGCCCCTCCCCACCCCGCGGGAGAAGGGGGAAGGACGCTGCGGGGGGCTCTGAGCCTAAGAAGGCCAGGGTCCAAAAAGTCCCCGGCCCATCGATGACGCCGGCTTCGACACCGGCGAAGGCCCGGGACGAGACCCCTGAGACCGGGCGCGCCCAGGCGCCGACCCGGAAAGAAGCAACACCACCACGCCCGGAGAGCCCCATTGCGGCTCGGAGGAAGGAACCGACCGCGGGTGGGGTGGCGTCCGATTCGGCGTTCTACGCCGCCTCGCCGCCTTCGGTAGCGGCCCTCCCTGCGCCCCTGGCACCTTTGGAGCCGGAGAAGCTAGAGGTGAGATTCGCGGAGGCGTCGCCTCCGCGGGTGGAGTGGCCGGTGGACGAGGAGGGAGCCCCTCAGTCTACGAGGTCCCTCCGTAAGTGGGGACCCCGGGGGCCCTCCCGCCCGGGAAGGGGAAGGGCCTGATGGTTCCTCCCCGGGCAGGGACCCCTTTCGAGAGCTCCTCGGCCACTTCCACGGAGGCCACCTCCTCGGCGACGAAGACACCGACCACACTGCCGGACACCCAGGTCTGGGGACCCCTCACCAGCCGCAATGGGGCTGGCGTCGGGCAGGAGACCCCCCTGCTTTCCGCGGGGGAGGTCGCCCGCTACACGGAGGGCCTGCAGACCCGGAAGGTGCAGGCCTTAGTTGCGGAGGGGACGCTCCATGAGCATTTTGGGGAGCTTCAATCTCTCCAAGCCCAGGTACTTACCCGAGTCGATGACGCTTTCTTTCGGGCCCCTACATTTGTATTTTTTCTAACTCTAGAGTTTGTAGGCGGCAGCCATTACCTGGGGCCTCGAGCAGTGGATCGGCCGGCTGCTTAAGGACGAGGAGGACAGGGCCACGACCTACCTGGGGCAGTGCGACGAAGCCCTCCAGGAGTTGGCTCGGGTCCGGCCCCAGGTCCACGTCTCCGAGGCCGTCAATGGCCCGCCTTCGGGAGGAGGCCAAGGCAAAGGAGGTGGCCTTCTGGGAGCTCGAGCGCTCAAGCGTCCGGGCGGTGACGGACGCGGGCCGCTCCGTCTACTCGGCCCTCGAGAGCCTTGGCGTGAGCCTAGGCTCCGGGAGCAGCTTGGAGGTGCCCCGGGCTACCCTCGCGAAGGCTGTGCGTTTTCTCAACACACAGGTCTCCGTCATCCCAGAGGTCGCGCTGCCCGGGCACGGGGCCGGGCGATCCCCGTCGTTGCCGCCGCGGCGGGGCTTGTTGAGCACCGGGGGGTCGGCGCCCGGGCGATCGGGGGCCGCATCCCCCAGAGCTTCCCCGAGTTCTTCGAGCCCTCGCGCCTGGAGGTGGAGCAACTTGCCGGGGGCTTCTACGACCGGATTGTCCGGGTGAGGTTCCCGGCACCGGTGCCTCCGGCAGAGGATGCCCCGGACCCGGCCCCGGCGGAAGCCCCCCGGGGGGAGGACACCAATGACAAAGTATGAGCCTCCCCCGGGGTCTTAGATAGGACCCTTCTTTTGCTTTCTTAGGATTTTGTTCCCGGTAGCTTCTTAGAAGAAGCCCCGGACACTTGTAAAAAGACATTTTGAAATGCAATGGAATTAGAAATTTTTCTAAGTCTCGAATTAAATGCAATGTTACCAGGGTTCTCGGGAGGTCACTCCCGGGCGAAGGTTCGGAAGAGGTTCCCCGGGGGCGAGGCCCTCAAGCCCCGGCAGGTACCCCCCGGGGGAAGCCCATGCCACTTTGATCTTGCTAAGCCTCATCTCCGGGAAGCACAGCGGGGACGCCGTCCGGGAGCCGATCCGGTTAAGGTCGCATCTGGAGCCGATCCGCTGAATTGTCCCCTCCGCGTCCGGGGTCCCGGATGATCCCCCCCACTTCGGATTCTTCCACTGGCGGGCTACGAGTACTGGCCCGAGGATGTGTTCCGGGAAGCTCGGCGCCACGTACGAGCATTGTACCAGGACCTGGCCCTGGAGCTAGCAGAGGGCCTCCGTGACTATTAGGCGTAGGAGCCTTAGGATGTAGAGGATTTTCGGGTAGAGCCCGGGTTGTATCATTTCCGATGCCCACCGGAGGGGGAAGATGTCCTCCGGGTTGAATGATTAATAAAGCTGTATTGTTGCTTTCTTCTTTGAGAGCTTTTATGTTTTTTCTTGGATGGTCTGGATGACTCCTTTTGATAAGAATGAGCTAAGTTTGCTCGTGGATGGTGCGGTCGACACCCGGGGGTTCCTTATCCCCCCCCCCCCGGCCCACAGCAGGCCAGAGGTAGCTCCGCGCTGTGGGGGTGACAAAGCCCCCGGGGTGAAGATGAAGACCAGTAGCATAAAAAAATTTTCCAAGTTAGGAAGTTCTAAAACGAGGTTTTTGGGGAGAAACTTTCCGGGAGAAAATCGTCCAGTTGCCGTGAGAACGGGGAGCCGAGAATAAGGTCTGCGAGGAAGAAGCATCCGAGATAATCCAACGAGATTTCCGAAGGAGATTTCCTGGAGACAATCGTCCGGTCGCCGTGAGAACGGGGAGCCGAGAATAGGGCCTCTGGAGAGGAAATATCCAAGAAATCCGTAACTTTGCCGGGAGACAATCATCCGGTGGCCGTGAGAATGGGGAGCAGGGAATAAGATCTCCAGGAAAGAAGAATCCGAGAAAGCCTGAGACGTCCCACTGGGGAGACCGTCAACTCCCGGAGGAGGATGTGCCCGATGACGGGTCTGAGTGTTTAGGTAGGGGACTAGTCTCCCAAAGTGACTTGTTACCACGGTCGCTGGGGACCGGGTTGCCGCTTACACCCTCAGTCCACGAGGGCTGGTCGTAAGCCGCCCTACAGGAGGGACTTGCTGGGTCTGGGCCCACTTCCTCACGGGGAGGGCATCCTCGCGGGGAGGGCGTCCTCGCGGGGAGGGCATCGCCGTTAGGGGCGGTAATGAGAAGAACCTGCAATGAGACAGTTGAAGAGAAGAATCCAGTTGTATTGATAACGAAATGAAATACAACGCCTCCCCCCGCGAAGCCGCGAAAGAGAAGGGAAGGTAAACACAATGTCCCTCCTCCCCCTCCGGCGTGATCACTCCGGGGGAGGGGACAGGCCTGTGTAGGCTAGACGTAGAACTTGCGAAGTAAACGCAAGTTCCACGTGTGCTTCAGCTCCTGCTCTTGAAGGTTGGAGAGCTTGTAAGCCTCCGAGCTCAGGACCGCGGAGATCCTGTAAGGGCTCTCCCACTTCGAGGAGAGCTTGCCCTGGGCTTGGGGGTCCATGACGCGCTTGAGGACAAGGTCCCCAAGGCGAAAAGCTCTCTCTCGCACGCGCTGGTTGTATGCGCGCGCCATCTCGCGCTCGTAGATGGCGTGGCGGAGGAGCGCTCGGTCACGTTCCTCCTCCATGAGGTCGATCTCCAGTCGCTGGTTGGCCTCATTGGCCTGGTATGCTGCGGTCGTAGCTCCGTCTAGGAGCTCGACTCGCAGCGACCGGAAGCCAATCTCCGGGGGGAGGACTGGCTCCGCCCCGTAACTAGGGAGAAGGGAGTACGTCCCGTCGCCCGGCTCGGAGTCGTGCGCATGGAGCAGAGGATGCTAGGGAGATCCTCTGCCCATGCACCCCGCTTAGAAGCGGCCTGCTCGAGTCGCCGGCGTAACCCCTGTAGGATTACGCCGTTGACCCTCTCAACAGCCCCATTGCTCCGGATGGGCCACTGAGGCGAAGTGGATAACGAGCCCCAGGCCTTCGCAGAATTCCCGGAAATAAGCCGAGTCGAATTGGGTCCTGTTGTCAACAGTGATTTCCCGGGGGACACCAAAATGACAAACGACGTTTTTCCAGAAAAATAGCTGAACGGCCCGGGACGTGATGCTGGCCAAGGGTTCCGCCTCTACCCACTTTGTAAAGTTGTCGACCGCGACCACCGCATACTTGTATCCTCCGGGCGCTGGGGGGAAGGGCCCTAAGAGGTCCATCCCCCAGCGCACGAAGGGCCAAGTGATGGGGATAGTACGCAGCGCTACAGGGGTGAGGTTCGAACCCTTGGCCATTTTCTGGCAAGCCTCGCACGCGGAGACAAGGTCTCACGCGTCGCCCATGACCGTGGGCCAATAGAAGCCCTGCCGAAGAGCCTTGGCCGCGATGGCACACGAGGCTATGTGAGAGCCACAGCTCCCCGCGTGGATGTCTTCGAGAAGTTGGAGTCCCTCCGGCCGGGGGAGGCAGCGCAGGAGGGCGGAAGCCCCCCGCTTGTAGAGCCTCCCCTCTTGCAGGAGATATGCCCGGGCTTTGGCCCGGAGGCGCTTAGCCTCGGTCTCGTTGGGAGGGTCCCCCTCCCCCTTGATGAAGGAGATGAGGGGGTCCATCCATGACGGAGTCCGGGTGATCTCGGTGACCTCCGGGACGCAAGGCTCGTCCCCCATGTCCGGGGAGGCCACCGAGGGCTTCGTGATGATTTCCAAGAAGACCCCCTTGGGGAGCGATTCACGGGCGCTTGCTGCCCGGGCCAAGGCATCGGCCCAGTCATTGTCCCTTCGCGGGATATGCCGGGCCTCGAGGCCGTCGAAGTGCCTCTCCATCTTTCGCACCTCCTGCAAATAAAGACTCAAGTTTGCGTCATGGCACAGGTAAGACTTGTCCATTTGGCAAACTACGAGCTGAGAATCTCCCTTCACTAGGAGGCGCCGAATCCCCAGGGAGCACGCAAGGCGCATCACGAGGAGTAAAGCCCCGTACTCGGCGATGTTGTTGGTTGCGGGGAACTCGAGCCGGGCTGCATACTTGAGTTCCTTCCCCTCGGGGCTCCAGAGGACTACTCCTGCACCTGCCCCGGCGAGACACAGCGACCCGTCGAACATGAGTGTCCAATGGTCCCTGCGTCGGGGCGACGCGGGGAGGTCTTCGTCCCCGGGCCCGGAGGCAGGAGTCCACTCCACGACGAAGTCGGCGAGGACCTGTGACTTAATGGCGGAGCGGCCTGTGAGGGACAAGGAGAAGGGGGCGAGCTCGGCCCCCCACTTCCCAATTCGGCCGGTGGCTTCTTTGTTCCGCAGCACCTCCCCCAGGGGGAGGGACAATGGGACGGTGATGGGGTGTCCCAGGAAGTAGTGGCGAAGCTTCTGGGACACCATCAGGAGGGCGTAGCAGATCTTCTCCATCTCCGTGTACCGAGTTTTGGCCCCCTGGAGGGCCTCACTCACGTAGTACGCGGGACGCTGCTGCCCCCCTTGCTCCTTCACCAAGACCGCGCTGACGGTGACCGGGGTCGCGGCAAGGTAGAGGAGAAAGGCCTCTTCTGGAAACGGACTCACGAGTATTGGAGGGCTCATGAGGTACTTCTTGAGGTCGTCGAATGCCTCCTGGGCCTCAGGGGTCCACCGGAACCCCTCGAGCCCCCGGAGGACCTTGAAGAATTGGAGGCCTCGCTCCCCCGACTGTGAGATGAAGCTGCTTAGCGCGGCTAAGTGGCCGGAGAGCCGTTGGACGTCCTTAACGGAGCGCGGCAGGGGCATGTCCAGGAATGCCCGGATCTTTTCGGGATTTGCCTCTATGCCCCGTTGGGACACGAGGAAACCCAGGAGCTTCCCCCGGTGTACGCCGAAGGCGCACTTCTCCGGGTTGAGCTTCAGTCCGTACGCGCGGAGGTTGCGGAAGGTCTCCGCCAGGTCGTTGATGTGGGAGGCCGCGCGGGGACTTTTGACGACCGCGTCGTCTACGTAGACTTCGACGTTACGGCCGACTTGATCTTTGAAGACCAGCGTCATGAGGCGCTGGAAGGTCGCCCCAGCGTTCTTGAGCCCGAAGGGCATGTGGACGTAGCAGAAGGTTCCAAGGGGAGTTATGAAACTCATCTTTTCCTCGCCCCCTTCCGCCATCCGGACTTGATGGTAGCCCGAGTAGGCGTCTAGGAAGCTCATCAGCTCGCCTCCCGCGGTGGAGTCGACCAGTTGGTCAATCCGCGGGAGGGGGAAGTTATCCTTGGGGCAGGCGCAGTTAAGGTCGGTGAGGTCCACGGACATTCGCCACTTGCCATTCGATCTCTTGACGAGGACGGGGTTCGCGAGCTACTCGGGGTGCAGGACCTCCCGAATGAACCCCGCCTCTCGGAGTCGGGCGATCTCCCCCCTGATTTACTTTTGGCGCTCGAGGGAGAGCTTCCTCAGCTTCTATTTGACGGGGGGGGTGACCGGGGGATACCGCGAGCTTGTGCTCCATAACCTCCCGGGCGACGCCCCGCATGTCCTGAAGGCTCCCACGTGAAAACATCGGAGTTCTCGCGCAGGAAAGCCGCCAGCTGCGCTGCATACTCCTCGGGGAGCTCCGCCCCGATACAGACGGTTTTGTCCCCATCGCCCGGGGACAGCAGGACCTTCCGGAGGCCCCCTTCCAGACACGGCTTGAGGAGGGGCCTCCCGGGAGGTGTCAGTGCGACGTCTGGTTCCGGGGGAAAGGCCTCCCCCCCGGGCGCCTTTATGAGGTTGACGCTTCCGATTGTCGCGGCAGCGCGCTCGTATAGAGCACGGGCCACGTCTTGGTCTCCCCGGACGTTGATCACGCCGTGTGGCCCGGGGATCTTCATGCAGAGGTAGTTTTGACGGGTGGCAGCCCCCAGCCGGTTGATCGTGGTCCTCCCCATGATCGCATTGTAGGAGGAGGGGAGGTCCACTATGTCGACACGGACCATCTCGGTTCTGTAGTTCTCCGAGGTGCCGAAGGTCATGGGGAGATCCACCTTCCCCATGGGATGAATCGCCTTCCCCGGGACAAACCCTTGTAGGGGTCCTACCGCGGGCTGCAGGAGCTTCTCATCCACCTGCATCTCCTTGAAGGCCTTCAGGAAGAGGACGTCAGCGGAGCTCCCGCCGTCCACGAGGATGCGGGTCAGGTGGCAGTTGTAGATGGTGGCGGAGACGATGAGCGTGTCGTCGTGAGGGAAGCGAACCCCTCGCGCGTCTTCCACCGTGAAGGTGAGGGGGACGTCCGACCACTTGGGTGGCGGAGACGTGTGCAGCACCCCCACAATTTTGACTTCGCGCGCGTACTCCTTACGCTGGCGCTTAGAGTCCCGCCCGGAGGCGGACCCTCCCACTATGACGTTGATGCGGCGCTGAGAAGTTTGGAAGGGGAGAGCTTCCGAAGGCTCCCCCTCCTACGTCTGCCCCTGCTGGCCCCACGCGGGAGCAGGAAGGGCTGGAACAGCTGGCCGAGAGGGCAAGGAGGCCGGAGTCCCCCCCCTGCCCATGCTGGTCGAGGAACACCGCGAAGTGTTGCAGCAGCTGGTGGCAGTCTCGGGTAGCATGGGTACTGGACCCGTGGAAGCTGTACCACGGTCCTTCCCTGCCTCTCCCCGCGGGGCCTTCCCGGGCGCGCGAAGACTGTCCTCCCCCATGGCCTTTCGGCTTGGGGAAGGGGCGGTTGCCCCTCGGGGGGTCACGCGAGCCGCCTCCACCCTCGAGGACAAAGGTGTCCCGAGGCCGTGGCTCGTTACGCCCCCCCTGCCTGGGGCGCTTGAGGGGGTCCCTGGCCCCCCGGTCGGCGGGGGTGGGAGCCCCCTGGGTCTTCTTCCCGAGGTCGTCTTCCTCCGCCCGAGCGTACTTTTCGAGTACGTTGAATAGCTCGTCGGCGGAAGAGGGGCAGCTCCGGGAGAGCCTCCGGTGGAGCTCCCCCGGGAGGATCCCACTTTTGCACGCTTTGATGACCGTAGAGTCGGGGACGTGAGCCACCTTGCTCTTCACTTGGGCAAAGCGCTTGAAGAAGCTTCGGATGGTCTCCCTTGTCCTCTGCCGGACGGTGTACAGCTGCGAGGAGTCCAGGGGACACACGTAGTTCCCCTGGAAGTTCGCGCAGAACTCATGCTTGAGCTGCACGAAAGACTTGATGGAGCCGGCCTTCAGGTTGTAGAACCATGAGCGGGCGATGCCGGTGAGGTAGAGGGGGAAGACGTTGCATTGTACTGTCTCATCCCCCCCGGCCGCGGAGATGGCTGTGGAGTATACCTACACAAATTCGTAAGGGTCGGCCTCACCGTTATAGTGCTCGATGTGCGGCGGGCGGTATGGCCGCGGCCACCGAATGCTGCGAAGTCTGCGGCATAGGGGCTGATTAGCCCCTTGCACTGCCCTGGGAGAGTCCCGGTCGCTGTCTTCTTTGACGGGGGACACGCCCTCGTTGTCGTAGTCGGGAAGCGGCCCAAGAGGTCCGCCGGAGTGGCGGTAGCGACGCTTCTCTTCCGGGCCGGGACTGAGTTCCCGGACGTTCGGGCTCTCCTCTGGAGAGGCTGGCTCTTCGGCGGGTCTCTTCCCCCGATCGGTGCGAGAGCGAGGCTCTCCGCCCCCCCGGTCAGGGGGAAGTTCTTCCCCGCACTTGGGTGAATGCATTCGCTTGACCTCCCACCGGGAGAAACGGACCTGTTCCGCCAGGGGAGGGAGCTCATGCACTGTAGCTGCCGGCCCGGTGCCACGAAGGGCCCGGGCATGAAGTACCCTCCCGGCACCGGGAAGGACCCGGGCGCCAGGAAGGGTCCGGATGTATGACCCGCAGGGGGAGGGTACCCCCCGCCGGGGTTATACGGGGCGGATAGACCCCCGGAAACTGAAGGGACCGCCGGGTGACCCATAAACGGGGGCATGGTCCCCGGATATGGGTACGGCGCATATGTGGGGGCCGGTGGCCGCGCCAACACGCTGAGCAGCTCATCCATAGAGCGCTGGGCGCGGAGCTGGCCATCCACTAAAGCCTCGAGCAGGGCGTCCCGGGAAGCCGGGGGAGCCGTCGGGGGGAGACTGGTCCCGGCCGAGGTTCCCGCAGTCACCGGGAGCGCCCCGGAGGTAGAAGCACCTAAGTTAAGAGGAAAGATGGGAGGCGGTACCTGGGTCTCGCCGCCTCCAGGCGGAAGCGCCGGGACAGTAGTGTCCCGGACGGGCGGCGCCAGGTCTCCGAGACCGGCATCACCGGCAAGGGTGCAAGCCCTTGTTCTTGGGGGAGCCATGGCGTCTTGTCACGAGTCCCCACGGTCGGCGCCAACTGTCATGGTATTGTGAATACCCCGACAGGTTTCGTAGGCGATCCTAGCGAAGAAAACGCGACGCGGGCTGATCGGGTGACCGGTCCTCCCCCGCTGGACAAACACAAGAAATGACACGAGGATTTATACATGTTCGGGTCCCGGTGGGGGCCCTAATCCTGTCGGCGTGCTCTCGACTAGAGTCGGCTGGGGAGGCTCTCTCGGGGGAGAAGCTTCCGGAGCACACCTGTGAGTTTGGCTATTCCAACAATAATGAATCACTTGTCCTATAACAGGGGGTACAAGGGCTATTTATAGCCCCAAAAAGAAGCAAAAAGACTAAACTACCCCGGTCGCTACCGTCGGATCGAGGGGTAGCAACGTCCTTCTCCCGGTCAGGCGCCTTGAATGCTTAACAGGTGGTCGCTGATTCCCGAGGCGCTCCTCGCGTGACCTGCAAGTGATCAACAACCAAAGACTTTACCTTCTAGAAGGGCGACGAGGCCCGGGATGTGCCCCGGAGGCGAGGTCCCCGAGTCAAAGGCGGCGTCCGGGGCAGGCACCGCAGGCCACGTCCCCGGGCAAATGGCGGCGCCTGGGACCGGCACCGGAGGCCAGGTCCCCGGGCCAATGTGACGCAACTTACCTAGACTTAGTCTCACGGAGATTTCCCCCAACACACAACATAGCCAAGAAACGAGACTCGATCGGTGCAAAAAGTGCACTTCTCGAGGTTACCAAACAAACATGCCCCTCTGAAAGCATTAAAAACAGCACGTAAATGTTCGAGATGTTCAGAAAGTGACTTGCTATAGATCAAGATATCATCAAAATAAACCACCACAAATTTACCAATGACAGGACGTAAGACCTCGTTCATCAAGCGCATGAAAGTACTAGGTGCATTAGTCAATCCAAAAGGCATAACTAACCACTCATATAAACCGAACTTGGTCTTAAAAGCAGTTTTCCATTCGTCTCCCAATTTCATTCGAATTTGGTGGTACCCACTACGCAAGTCAACTTTTGAGAAGATAATAGAACCACTTAACTCATCAAGCATGTCATCTAACCTAGGAATAGGATGACGATACCTTATTTTGATATTGTTAATGGCTCTACAATCCACACACATGCGCCAACTACCGTCTTTCTTAGGAACCAAAAGAACAGGAACAGCACAAGGAATAAGGCTTTGTCGCACGTACCCACGGTCCAAAAGCTCTTGGACTTGTTGTTGAATTTCCTTAGTCTCCTCTAGATTAGTTCTATATGCATTATGGTTTCGCAATGTCGCTCCCGGGATCAAGTCAATTTGATGCTCAATACCTCAAATAGGTGGTAGTCCCGGGGGCACCTCAGCGGGGAACACATCGTCATACTCCTGCAAAAGGTTAGTAACAGCAGGTGGAAAAGAGACAGGCATATCATCAAATGAAAACAAGGTCTCTTTACAAATCAAAGCAAAGCATGACGGTTCCGCAAGATCATATTTTGTAGCAAGCAAAACACCACCCTTCAATTTAATTCCCTTAGTCTTAGAAGCAGGTACATTCTTATCTTTCTTATGCGGAAAAACAGTTTTAGCTACTTGCTGATTTTCAGATTCTGTGGTGTTCTCTTTCTCTTCTCATTTTCAAGTCTTTCCCTATCAAAATGCACAATTTCAGATGGAGTCATGGGAAGCAAGGTTATTTTCTTTCCTTTGTGCATGAAAGTGTACCAATTATTTCTACCATGATGAGTTGCATTAGTGTCATATTCCCAAGGTCGGCCTAATAAAAGTGAACATGCTTGCATAGGCACTACATCAAAATCAGCAACATCATGGTATGATCCAATGAAAAATGGTACTCTTGCGGTTTGCGTTACCTTAACCTTACCGCTGTTGTTGAACCATTGAACATGATATGGTTGGGGATGTGGTTGTGTGGTCAAGCCAAGCTTCTTGACCAGATCAGAACTCACCAAGTTGTTGCAGCTCCCACCATCAATGATTGTTCGGACGCGCCGGTCGTTGACGACGAGGAACATTTGAAACAACTTGTGGCGTTGGGCTCACTCGGCTTGCTTCATTTGAGTACTAAGGACCCGCTGGACAATGATGGTCCGGTATTCTTGTGTGGCTACCGTACCCAAAGCTTCCCCATCATCATCATGTTCAGATTCGTCATCAACATTACCTGCAAGTTTAGCTACAAGAGCATATTCATCTTCAACATCAGAAGCACTAACGTACCCACCATCGTCTGTCACAATGTAAGCTCGCTGACTTGGGCAGTCCTTCATGACATGGCCCATCCCCTTGCAACGGTGGCATATGATACCTATTGTACGTCCCATGGAGGCAACAGATGAAGACGACTTCGCTGGTGCCTGCAAATAAGAAGTTTTGCTTACCTCGGGTGTACGTGGCGGTGGTAACGGTGCTACTGAACGCGCCCTACTGGTCGAGGGGGCAGTAGACCGAACAGCAGGAGGTGGCTCTGATTTGGTTGACGCCTGTCTTGGGGTGAAGGTACTACCAAAGTTGCTCCGTGGCCGCTGTTGTCATCCCTGCAATATTTTTTTTGCCAAAACAGCAAACTGGAACAATCTATTGACATCATGATAGTCCTTGTAATCAATAATATTTTGTATATCATGCCTTAACCCCCCATAGAAATGAGCCATTTTATCCTCCTCGGTTTCCTCTACCTCACAACGCAACATGCCTATTTGAAGCTCTTGGTAGTACTCCTCTACCGATTTGTTATCTTGATCTAAGCGTTGCAATTTTTTACGCAAATCACATTTAAAGGAAGGAGGCACAAATCTAGCGCGCATTTGTCTCTTCAGATCATGCCAAGTACCAGGATGTACGTTAGACTTTACTAGTTCATTCCACCAAATTATAGTAAAATCCTTGAACTCACTAGTGGCTTGTCTAACTCTATGAATTTCAGGAATAAGATGGGAGTTAAATTTTTGTTCAATCTCCATTTCCCAATCTAAATACACCTCAGCATCATATGTACCAGAAAAAGAAGGTACGGTAAACTTAACTTTAGCAAATGGATCATCATTGCGATAGTTATTATTACCATTGTTACCTCTCATACCTTGACGATTTCGGTTGAAGCGCTCTAAGTCATGTGCCGCACGTCGCATAGCGGGTTCATTGCGAGGTGCCACTTGTCCCTCTACATCATCATCGTGCTCCTGGGCTGCATCATTTTGCTGTTGTTGGACAGCAGGTGGGCGGTTCTCGATCACCTGAACTCTGTCATCAAGCTGGGCAACACGTCGTTCCAATCTTTCAATACCTTTGGTTATCTCTTCCATCATGGTTTTCAGCTCAGCATGAAGGACACACTCGTTGTCCTCTTTATCAGATCCTGTCATGAATAGTAGAAAGTAGAAGAAACACAAGAAGTATTATCCCTACAAACTACCAGGTTCAGACAAGTGGATTCACACCCTCTCAAGCGTCTTACCACGCTCTTGCAAGGTTCTTACCAACGCTGCAGAAGGTACAACCGGTGGCTGGTTTGTGATATCGTGACGAGCTTAAGTGTAACGATTGCAAAGTTGAATCCTGTTCTGATAGAAAGTATGTGGAGCTTGGAAGGCAGTTATGGTACTAAAGGTTAGCAATAATTGAAATCAGAATGCTAAGTTGAATAAGTGTCCAAAGAACCCATTAGTGTTGCTGGCGTAAATGCGCCCCTAGAACTGTTCAAGCAAGCAAAGACAACAAGGTAACAAATGGAAATAGCAAGATGATAGCAAGGACAATCAATATTGAAGCAATTATGATCCCAAAGATAGCAAGTATAGCAAGTACGAACCCCCGGATTTTTTTTTACTGCGCGGCTCTTCTGTGCACTGCCTCTTTTTTGAAATTTTTTTTATTTATTTTTGTTTGATTTTTCTGATATTTTTTTCAAGTTCAGCAACACAGAAATATGGAAACAAAGCAAGTTCCCCTCAATTTGGAGGTAAGGGGTGGCCGATATAAATTCTGGTGCTTGCTCCAAAAACTGTGCTAAAACTTTCGGGGCCGGATACTCGATCTTCCGGAGGGATTTTGGCCTCCGAAATTTTTCCAAAACCAACAAAGTGGGTGAAATTCAAGTGTAACTTTTCGTTAGCTTCGAAACAAGTGGTCGTGGAGCTCAAACGGAGTTCGGATGCAAAAGTTATGGCCGTTTTAGTGAAGGTGCTCCGGATCAGGGTTTCTGGGCAATGCGAACTTTCGGTTTCGCAAGTAGGGAACGTGACGGTGGGTTGGCAGGATGAGCAAAGGGGAGGCTAGCGATGCAGGGCGTTTGACACAAGGCGGTTTGCGACCTATCTAGGGTTTGCGAAGCGGGACAGTAACACAAGGCGGCTAGCGGGGGCAAACCGAGTAGGACTCGATTTGGTTTTCTGGATGTCAAGCGGTGGTAGGACAGACGATGCAACGGGGAGGTGATGGACAGAACTACGAACACAATCTAAACCAGCAACCAGACGACGAACTAAGGACACAAACTCCACAACGCTAACTGAAAGCAAAGATTGCGAAGGCTCGAAGTGGTTTGGACAGCGGAAGACTATGACCTAATTTTTTTTTGGCTTTTTTTTTCTGGACGATGGATAAAACGATGAACAATGAACAGATGGGATACGAGATACCTGACGAGCAACCGGAGCTCTGATACCACTTGATGAGGAACGGGGTCCCTATTTTCTGACAGGTAAGGGATAGTTCGATTGGTGGATACTCGACGTTGACGATCTGACTTTCGACCAGAACCTATCTAAGCCTGCAATCGCTACACCACTGCTCCATTCGTTATCAACCGTACCGAGGCGCGGTTGACCTAGCCACGAAGGCCTGTTCCTACAAGCGAATCGAAGAACACGTGCAAGAACACAGAAGAAGCAATCTCGAATTACAAGTATGTATTAAGATCATGAAGTGTTTGGGTTCCACAAACCGAAAGACGGCGAACTGGGACAGCAGAAAATTCTAAGCAAAACCCGAGTCTAACAATGACAGCTACGAGGTTTTAATATGCGAGAGGGCTGGCGTCTAGGGTTTGGGGTGCACCCCCCCATGCGGGATACACGGGCCGAGGCCCAATAGATAGGTGACGCAGTACCGCACGGCCTAACAGAATCTGGTCTCTACTTTTTTTTACGATTGTGATTGACTCAAAATGATTTTGGACGTGGGACTAGAACCGTGGGAAAGGTCTCGTCGAGGGCTTCTCCGTAATGTACTTGAACGCCCCAAACGGAGTTCGTATGCATCTGCTACGCCCATTTGAAGACAGGCTGCTCCGCCGTGGCCGACCCGGACTCCAGCTCGCGGTAGACTTGATTCCCGACCCGTCTTGGCGCAAAGTGACACCCTCGCTGATCAACACCATGATTCCTGAGCACAAGCACAATATTATTAGGTAGTAACTCGCTTTTGTCAATATTCTCTCGTGTACTAAGAAACAAGCTCACCTGGTGATTTAGTCGACGTGCACGTGGTCTTATTATTGGTCCTTGCACAACGGGTGTTGAAAGAATGGACGCATCGTTAGGGGTGATGTCCTCATCAATGTGTCTTCAGGCTTGATCGGCTGCGACCATGTGTCTTCAGACTTGATCGGCTGCGACCATGAGCAGTATTGCGACCTTGAGGAATACTGCGACCTTGAGCCTTTCTGATCGTGTGCAGAGTTCTTCTGATCAATAAGGTCGACGTAACCGTTGGTCGAAGTTGCCAAAAAAGTGTTCATTCTTCCTTGGCTATGAATTGGATTAACAACTTCGTCCAGACCTCCTTCACATGTAACAACAAGCAAAAAGCAATCATTAGGCAATATCATTTGTTCTGTAATTAAATAGTTAATTTGCCCAAGAAACGAATTCACCTGTTGTCCAAAGCGACGCGCATGTGTTGGAGTTAAAACATGTGGATGTGTGGTCGCGATGTCCTCATCAGATGGTCTCGGTAGCAGGTGGCGTGTTGTTCGTATGTTGCTCTCTCGTTGTTGGCTACCTCTTCATTCGATCACAAACCACCAATTTAACAAGTTGTCGAGTTCCAACATCGTGAAGATCAGGCCATCCTTGTGCTTGTGCATGTTCACGCATGCTCAGGCATATCATCTAGTATCTGTTGTCACTAATAACCGATGATATGCATAAGCATAAGTTTCTTCATGAACAGTACCCATGCTAAATAACTCATATTACTATTCTTGATGAATTCAAATTCTAATTCTCTTCATATTATACCTATACTTTAGTTTCCAATAGCAACTTGATTCAAACCTTTTAGTCCAACTCAGATTAGAATTTGAAGCTTCAATTTGACAATAGATTGAATTGATCTCATGTAGGGAATACGAACTCTACCCAAACTCGGATTTTATCTGACTCAGATTCACCAACTTTGTTTTCAACCTCAATTTAGATTGGAGTTAAAATCTTGATTAGCTTCACAACAACATCAATTGGTTGATCATATCTCTAAATGTTCTCGATAGTTTGTACTCTATTATGACATGTATGCTGTTGCGCTTATTTTGGTTCCAGGGGAGTAAGATTCACATCAAATTGGCCCTTTTAGTCCAAGCCTTATAGATGCCAACTGTAAGCATCTAATGATGAAGAAATTAACATTACAAAGACAGATTAACTACAAGAGGATGAGCATGACTTTATTTTTGTGTGTGTTTGTATTTCTCCTTCTACCATGTATAAACAGAATGTTTACGCAAATCATAAAGACATATATGTGTTATAGAAAAAAAAGATTGAAAAAGATTCCTAAAAAAACATACAAACCTTCGCGCAAAAGAATATTCTCCAGGACAAACAAAAGATGAGTGATGCACACGACAAACTGAGAAAGAAGTTGTCACAGTTAACACTACATACTAGTTTACTTTGTACGGTTCTCTTTCTCCTGCCTGCAAAGGACTACCATATTTAGGGAATATCAGCTAATGTATTATGTAATCATTGGATATCTTTCCAGAAGAAGGGCATGCATGATGCATGGACCCAAAAACAAAAGAAAAATTAGTATTAGTTGTGAGCTTAAAGCTCACCTTTTATTAATCTAACAAAAAAAAGGTGATTGGCACGGACCAACTTCCACTGTTCCCTTTCATCTGTAGGCACGCTAGTACTGACATACTGGGCAATAGATAAGAGCCTTCACATGCTTATATTTTCGGAGCCCTTCTTGTGCACTTCATCTGACAAGAGTATAGTGAGAGAGGATGGAAGCAAAGGGATCACACCAAGTGCTTGATGATCATGAGTCCCAAAAGCCCCACAATTCCAAGGGAGGATGGATCACCTTCCCTTATCTTTCAGGTCTCTCTCTCTCTCTCTCTCTCTGAAGCAACTTCTCTAAGGACACCCTTCCTACGTGTAAGCCAGTTGATAGCCGATTGACTTGTGATCCAGATCAATGGTTCTGATCAGGGGTGTTCGAAGAAGTTGTTTCTGTATAACACATGCTACATACCAATATGTATGATACATGCATGGCGTACATATACAGTGGCCATCTTTGGGCTCGGGGCGGCGTCGGCCGGAGCGACGGGGAACCTGGTGGTGTACCTGATAAGGGATTACAACGTGCAGAGCATCGACGCGGCGCAGATCTCCAACATCGTGGCCGGCTGCCTCAGCGTCGCCCCCATCGCCGGCGCCATCGTCGCCGACGCTTTCTTGGGTGTCTACTCCGTCGTCGCCGTCTCCACAGCCGTCTCCGTCCTGGTACTTCACGTCATATTTAATCAAACAAATGTTCATGCTCTACGCATGACAAGCTAGCTCTTCTGCCATCATATTTTGTGTAGCTTCTTTATTATGGAACTGAGTCATGATATGTGAATCAGGCTATAGGAACTGAAATATGAGGCCATCTATCAGTGTCTAATACCTTAACAACATTTGGAAGAAAGATGTTTGATGGCACCGGTCTGAATAGTAAAGTGGTGTATATGTTTCAATTTTAGTCGGAGTAATCTCCGGTGCAATTTTGATATTGACGTGCAAACTTGTCATGCAGGCCTTAGTCATGTTCACCCTAACGGCGAGCATCAGCCTGCTCCGGCCGCCACCGTGCCAGTTCGGTGTCGGCCCATGCCATCCGGCCTCCTCCGGGCAGATGGCTACGCTGTACACGGCGGTGTGCCTGCTGTGCGTCAGCGCAGCGGGAGCGCGGTTCAACCACGCGACCCTGGGCGCCGTTCAGTTCGACGCGACGGCCGACCGCGACGTGTTCTTCAACTGGTACTTCGTCTATATGTACGCCTCGGCCGTGGTCGGGTCCACGATCATCGTCTACGTGCAGGACTCGGTGTCGTGGCCGCTCGGCTTCGGCATCGCCGGCGCCGCCAGCGCCGTGGGCCTCGCCGCGCTGCTTCTCGGCGCGCGGCACTACCGGCGTCCCGCCGCGCAGGGCAGCCCGTTCACGGGGTTCGCCAGGGTGGTCGTGGCCGCGGCGAGGAAGAGGAAGGTGAGCTCGGTGGCGTCGGAGGAGCTGAGCTATTATTACGGCGGCAATGGTGACGGCGACGGCGAATGCAAGGTTGGCGACAATATTGCTGCAAGTCGGAGCTTTAGGTAAGAAAATATTCGCTCCCGTTATCATATCAAAATGGTCAATACATTTTCAGAATGAAAAGAATAGCCCCATATCACCTTAAAAAGTATAACTTTAATAAGATATTATAAATTGTGACACTAATATATTAATATAGATCAACATATCATTGAGATATTATAAAGTAATTTTTGTTAAATACTCAACTTTTAAAATGCTCCGGCGCTAAATCTCCAAAACTATTCAATTAGATGTCTAATTTGTCACATAGAATTAAATTGTTCATTCAAATCTCTATATTCTAAAAAAAACATGGTCAAAGTAAGTCTCTATTGTATAAATCATTCCTTTCTACCTTCATATATATATATATATATATATATAGTTATATCTAATGTATTGTGGAGTTGCTGTTTTTCTATATCACATCAACTTTTTTTCAAGTGTGCAATTCTATGATTTAATGGTTAAAGAGATTAACAAGTACATATAGGTGAAAAATTTCTCAATGCACAGATATCTAAGTAAATATTTTCTTAATTATAGGGAATTTGATGATGCTTTTCAAAGTATGGGAACTTCAATAAAGAATTTTTTATAGTATGGTGATTTGAGTGATGTTTTTAAAAGTAGAGCTTTGAATGAAAACTTTCTTAAATTACAAAAATCTAAGGTGTGATTGAGTATTATATCATACAGCAAGACTAATCTATGTTACGTACAGTATCTTAATTCTTAATTATGAGCCTAATAATTCCTTTTTTACTGACCAATATTAGCATGTTTTGTAATAGCTATTTATAGGCAGAGCTAACTGTTCAGGCTTCATTTAGCATTATTAATTATGGAATTTATTAGAGTACTAGTTCCTCATCAATACACAGCTTTTGTTAAAACTATTATGGTTCTGAGAGAAAAAAAATCAAACCACAGTACTTTAAATAAAATTGATTAAAACTTTAGTTTACTTATCAAATAAACCATAAATTTGTATGCAGCGGTATTTAAATTTGTAGCAACTTTATAACACAACACAACGCACAATACAGCACAATCAATCTAATCCTTATACTAAAAAAACGCATAGGCATAAGTTTTGATAATCAAAGTTAATTACTAATGGATGTATAATTTAATCTCTCAAGTGGACCTGTTTGATTTTAAGTCTCACTTTTAGGAACAACATATATTCTCACAATTTTCTTATGATATGTCGTTCGCCCTTGCCATGTATCCAACGACCTCAATCGTGCCCAAATATTCGTGCATGCTTTCTTCTAAAATGTCCAAAAGTCTCTCAAATAATTAATGCATAAGCTACTACTTGTTCTGGTCGAACCTGTATTGATGATTAACATTAAGCATGCCACACAAATTCTAAGGATGGTGTATATGATGCGACCATGATTGATATTATATTACCGTGCAACCTAGAAAATTATGATTGCTATATTATTTTTGGATATAACTATTATAATTTATGCGATAATAGTGTTTTTTTTATATATAACAAATATTTTTCTATAACCACTAATACATCTGATCAGCAAAAAGTTCTGTGCAAGAACGTTGCAAGATTGGAGGAATGTTGGTTGCGAACCGGAATTTCCTAAGTCAAAATTTGGTCAACATAGCAGTATAGCATGACCAAAAAATTAGTTAAAAGGGTAATTTGATTTGAAGCTAAAAAGGTGCCACAAATTTAGCCATTTTGCATAAGTTCAAAATCCACAGTATACATTTGTATATTTTTACTTAAAAATATGGTAGTCAAATTTGTCTAAATGGTCCTAGCTAGTCAAAATCAGGTAGCTAAGCAAACAGTTACTGAATTAGACTAGCAATACTAAATTTTGACTTGGCAATTTTCGGATTCTTAACTCCATTAGCTATCCAATTGAGATGGACGTAAGCTGGCGATAAAGTAAACTGTGACAGCAATATTAATCCACATGACACCAACAATTCACTCCTTATGATATCAGCATCGCTAACAATAAATTGACCAATTTCCTCTCCTGACGAAGTGAAAAAGAAAGATATTGGCAAAGTTATTTGAACGGCAAACCAAATGTCACAACCTTTGAAATTTCGTCTAATTACGTCAGTCTTTGAAATGACATTAAATTAAGTCTTAATTACAAGAAACAACAGCATCAAACACACTACAAACATCAACAATTAACACCTTCACGACAAGAACAAACTGTAGCAAATAATTTTCACATAAAAGACATACAGCAAATTGAATGTGAATAGATGCAAGTATATTTTATTCTTTTTTAGACAAACAGACACTATTTATCAAATTTCATCCCTTCCCCACTTTCCCTTTCCAACTACCGTCCCACCACTCATGATATGTTTGGGTATTAAAACATTTCTAATCTACGTCAATATTTTGTTGATCCCTGTCGTGGTATTGCGAATACTCTGGCAGGTTTTGAGAACGATCCTAGCGAAGAAAACACGGCGCGGGTTGACCGGGTGACCGGTCCTCCCCCGCCAGACAAACACAAGAAAAGACACGAGGATTTATACAGGTTCGGGTCCCGGTGGGGGCCCTAGTCCTGTCGGCGTGCTCCCGACCAGAGTCGGCTGGGGAGGCTCTCTCGGGGGAAAGACTTCCAGAACACACCTGTGAGTTTTGGCTATTCCAATGATGAATCACTTCTTCTTACAACTGGGGGTACAAGGGCTATTTATAGCCCCAAAAAGAAGCAAAAAGACTAAACTACCCCGGACGCTACCATCGGATTGAGGGGTAGCAACGTCCTTCCCCCGGTCAGGTGTCTTGGATGCTTGACAGGTGGTCACTGATTCCCGAGGCGCTCCTCGCGTGACCTGCACTTGATCAACAACCAAAAACTTTATCTTTAGAAGGGCGACGAGACCCGGGGCACGCACCGGAGGCAAGGTCCCCGGACTAGATGGCGCCCGGGGCCGACACCAAAGGCCAGGCCCCCGGGCAAATGGTGGCGCCCGGGACGTGCCCCGGAGGCAAGGTCCCTGGGCAAAAGGCGGCGCCCGGGACGTGCACCGGAGGCCAGGTCTCGGGAGCCAAATGGCGGCGCCCGGGACTAGCGCCGGAGGCCAGGTCCCCGGGCAAACGGCGGCGCCCGGGACCGGCACCGGAGACCAAGTCCCGAGAGCGAAAAGGCGGCGCCCGGGGCAGGCACCGGAGGCCACGTCCCCGGGCAAATGGCGGCGCCCAGGACCGGCACCGGAGGCCAGGTCCCGGGAGCCAAAAGGCGGCGCCCGGGGTAGGCACCAGAGGCCACGTCCTCGGGCGAATGGCGGCGCCCGGGACCGGCACTGGAGGCCAGGTTCCGAGAGCCAAAAGGCGGCGCCCGGGGCAAGCACCGGAGGCCACGTCCCCAGGCGAATGTGACGCAACTTATCTGGACTTAGTCTCGCGGAGATTTCCCCCAACAGCAGCCCCCCATGACCCCCGGGGACGATGCTCGAGTCCCCGGTGGGTATGGTACATGTCACCGGGAAAATCTCATGGCCAAGCCACCGGAGCCGCGATGCTTCGATTCCCGTGCCGTGCGCTTATGACAGCGCCGTTGAGCCATAAATGCGCTCGCGGTTTGAACCGGCGCCTCGGTTTACGCTCCAGTCCCTTCGTTTCCCGCGCACGGTTTGAACTTCAACGGCCCAGATTGTGCCGCGAAGTGCCACGTGGCGCCCATCTGGGCCATGCTTCGCCCTTATAAATAGGGCCTTGGGGGGCCCGCGAAGCTCATTCGAAACTTTCCAACCCCAGCGCCTTTAGCTCTCCCGGTAGCTCTCTCCCAGTTGCCAAGCGTCCGGAGCCTTTAGGTGTAGCTCCCTGAAACTTTAGTCACCGGAAAAAACCAAACCTGATGGCACCGAAGGGTCGAGCGAAGACCACGGAGGTGCCCGCGGAGGAAATCGCTCTGGATTTCCTCTGGGCGTCGGAGTTCACGACCAGGGACTTGGAGTCCCTGGTCGAACGCAGAGTCATCGAGGACGGGGACATCCGGGTCCCTGTGAAGAAGGATGGAGCCCCCCGCCCCAGGCCCGGAGAGATTGTGGCCTTCGAGGCCTTCCTCGAGGCGGGGCTCCGGCTCCCGGTGCACCCCTTGCTCCGGGAGTTTCTGAAGGAGTATGGGGTGGCGCTGAACCATCTAACGCCGAACGCCATCGTCCGGATGGGCCTCTTCATTTGGCTCTTCGAGACGGCGACCGGTGGACGAGGGGGGGATCCCCTCAGTCTACGAGGTCCCTATGGAAGTGGGGGCCCCGGGGCCCTCCCGCCCGGGAAGGGGAAGGGCCTAATGGTTCCTCCCATGGCAGGGACCCCTTCCGAGAGCTCCTCGGCCACTTCCACGGAGGCCACCCCCTCGGCGACGAAGACGCCGACCACACTGCCAGACACCCAAGTCCGGGGACCCCACACCGGCCGCGACGGGGCCGGCGTCGGGCAGGAGACCCCCCTGCTCTCCTCTTGGGAGGTCGCCCGCTACACGGAGGGCCTGCAAACCCGGAAGGTGCAGGCCTTCGTTGCGGAGGGGACGCTCCATGAGCGTTTTGGGGAGCTTCAATCTCTCCAAGCCCAGGTACTTACCCGAGTCGATGACGCTTTCTTTCGGGCCCCTACATTTGCATTTTTTCTAACTCTAGAATTTGTAGGCGGCGGCGGCCATTACTTGGGGCCTCGAGCAGTGGATCGGCCGACTGCTTAAGGATGCGGAGGACAGGGCCGCGACCTACTTGGGGTAGTGCGACGAAGCCCTCCAGGAGCTGGCCCGGGTCTGGGCCCAGGTCCACGTCTCCGAGGCCATCAACGGCCGCCTTCGGGAGGAGGCCAAGGCGAGGGAGGAGACCCTCCGGGAGCTCGAGGGCTCAAGCGTCTGGGCGGTGACGGACACGGGCCGCTCCATCCGCTCGGCCCTCGAGAGCCTTGGCGTGAGCCTAGTCTCCGGGAGCCGCTCGGAGGTGCCCCCGGCTACCCTCGCGGAGGCTGTGCGTTTTCTCAACGCACAGGTCTCCATCATCCCGGAGGCCGCCGATGCCCGGGCACGGGGCCGAGCGATCCCCGTCATCACGGCCGCGGCGGGGCTTGTTGAACACCGGGGGGTCGGCGCCCGAGCGATCGGGGGCCGCATCCCCCGGAGCTTCCCCGGGTTCTTCGAGCCCTCGCGCCGGGAGGTGGAGCAATTTGCCGGGGGCTTCTAGGACCGGATTGTCCGGGTGAGGTTCCCAACACCGGCGCCTCTGGCAGAGGACGCCCCGGCCCCGGCCCCGGCGGAAGCCCCCCGGGGGGAGGACACCGATGACAAAGTATGAGCCTCCCCCCGGGTCTTAGATACGACCCTTCTTTTGCTTTCTTAGGATTTTGTTCTCGGTAGCTTCTTAGAAGAAGCCCCGGACACTTGTAAAAAGACATTTGAAATGCAATAGAAATTGAAATTTTTTCTAAGTCTCAAATTAAATGCAATGTTACCAGGGTTCCCGGGAGGTTACTCCCGGGCGAAGGTCCGGAAGAGGTTCCCAGGGGGGGAGGCCCTAGAGCCCCGGCAGGTGCCCCCCGGAGGAAGCCCAAGCCGCTTTGATCTTGCTAAGCCTCGTCTCCGGGAAGCGCAGCAGGGACGCCGTCCGGGAGCCAATCCGGTTAAGGTGGCATCCGGAGTGGCACTTGGACAATTTTGACAATCATCGCGCCAAATTGTCCCCTCCGCGTCCGGGGTCCCGGATGATCCCCCCACTTCGGATACTTCCCCCGGCGGGCTATGAGTACTGGCTCGAGGATGTGCTTTGGGAAGCTCGGCGCCGCGTGCGCGCATTGTACCGGGACCTGGCCCGGGAGCTAGTAGAGGGCCTCTGGGACTATTAGGCGTATGAGCCTTAGGATGTAGAGTACTTCCGGGTTTTGACCCGGGTTGTACAGTTTCCTATGCCCACCGGAGGGGAAGATGTCCTCCGGTTGAATGATTAATAAAGCTGTGTTTGCTTTCTTCTTTGAGAGTCTTCTTTTATTTTTTCTTGGATGGTCTGGACGACTCCTTTTGATAAGAATGAGCTAAGTTTGCTCGTGGACGGTGGGGTCGACACCCAGGGGTTCCTTATCCCCCCCGCCCACAACGGGCCGAGGGTGGCTCCCCGCGCTGTGGAGGTAACAAGGCCCCCGTGGTGAAGATGACCTGTACCATAAGAATTTTTCCAAGTTAGAAAATTCTAAAACGAGGTTTTCGAGGAGAAACTTTCCGGGAGACAATCGTCCGGTCGCCGTGAGAACGGGGAGCAGGGAATAAGGTCTGCGGGGAAGAAACATCCGAGAAAACCCGACGAGATGTCCGGAGGAGATTTCCGGGAGACAACCGTCCGGTCACCGTGAGAACGGGGAGCTGGGAATAGGGCCTTTGGAGTGGAAATATCCAAGAAATCCGTAACTTTGCCGGGAGACCTAATAAGATCTCCAGGAAAGAAAAAATCCGAAAAAGCCTGATTTCCGGGGATAGATCTTCCGGGAGACAATCATCCGGTCGCCGTGAGAACGGGGAGCCGGGAATAGGGTCTCCAGGAAAGAAATATCCAAGAAAGCCTTAGACGTCCCGCTGGGGAGACTGTCTACTCCTGGAGGTTCTGAGTGTTTGGGCAGGGGACTAGTCTCCCAAAGTGACTCGTTACCACGGTCGCTGAGGACCGGGTTGCCGCTTACTCCCTCAGTCCACGAGAGCTGATCGTAAGCCGCCCTACAGGAGGGACTTGCTGGGTCTGGGCCCACTTCCTCACGGGGAGGGCATCCTCGCGGGGAGGGCATCGCCGCTAGGGGTGGTAATGTGAAGAACCTGCAATGACAGTTGAAGGAAATAACCAGTTGTATTGATAATGCAGTAAAAATACAACGCCTCCCCCCGCGAAGTCGCAAGAGGGGAGGGAAAGGTAATTACAATGTCCCCCTCCCCCTCCGGTGTGATCGCTTCGGGGGAGGGGACGGGCCTGTACAGGCTAGACGTAAAACTTGCGAAGTAAACGCAAGTTCCACGTGTGCTTTGTCGTATCTAGGCCTTCATGCCTAACCCTAATTTTGATGATTAATGAAAACAAAGTGTTCCGGACTAATCATGCTTTTGAGATTGATTGATACAGGGATCAGTTGGGAACAAATGCAAGAAAATCAAGATGAACCCGACTTAAAGTGAAGCACAAGATGCAGAAGAGCAAAATACAAGACGCAATTCATGAAGATGCGAAAGACCTCAGGTATTATGAGTTTTTATTTTTACCGATCTTGGCGTATGGAGATGATCGGTTAGGAAAATTATTTTCTAGTTTTAACCGTACTATAAAGAGGGGTGGCGAAAGTCCTCTTTTTATCTCCAACACAAACCGAGAAATCTTGGTCATTGCATTGCATCATTTTTTGTTGGATTTGGTTTTGAACTTATTTGAAAATTCTGGATTTTCAGTTCAGTTTTTGACAACATAAGAGTATTTGCAATTTTCAGAAAGATCTAGGCAGATCTGGCTTTTGCTTTTGTTGACAAAATTGTAGCCCTTAAAATTATCTTTCCAACGAGCTATTAAACACCTCTTTTGAATTTCTGGATTTAAAGTTATATCTGTTTCTGTTCATGTTGACTGTCAGTTTGCTAAACTGACTATCAGTTTGAATGTCAGTTCGTGTTAACTGACAATTGTCCAGAGAGGGTGTATTTTGGGCTCAAAATTTTTGTACTAAACTGACTGTCAGTTTGTCCATACTGACTGTCAGTTGGGGTTTCGACCACAGAGATTTTAACTGAGTTTCTATTTGTTTTTGGTCGAGTTAGTGCTCGAACTGACTGTCAGTTGTGGGTTTCAGCTTTCCTTAAATGACCACGAACGGCTAGCAAAGTTTTCGTCCGTAAATTTTGTCGGCCGTTGTGCACTAAACTGACTGTCAGTTAGGCAAACTGACTGTCAGTTTGGGTTGCTGATTTTCAGCCCTAGTTCCAACGGTTCATTTGATCCTTGAGGCTATAAATAGGGGCTTTGGGCATAAGTTTTATACAACAAGCAGCAGCATTTCATATACACTCTTGAGCATTAGTTTCTTATATAAAATCTTGATCTTTTGATCAAGTAGAGTGCCTTTTGATCCACCGAGAGTTTCAGTTCTTTTGCATTTGCATTCACTTAGCTTCTCGGTGCGTGTTTGGAGGTCTAGAGAAGACCTCGCTGCCTGTTACTCTTGGTGAGCACCCTCACCTAGACGGTTCGGAGGCGTGGCTGTTGATCTCTCCGTTCGGAGATTGTTGGAGAGGCTCGGCAAGTGTGTACAAGGCATCGGTGCTCGCCTTTCCGGAGTGGACAAGGAGCAACCACTAGTGATAATATCCTTTGTGGATATTGAGGCAAGACTCAAGTGATTTGAGTGCTTCAACGAGGATTAGTGGAGACTGGGCGAGTCTCCGATACCTCGGTAAAAATCGTTGTGTTCGTTCTCTTTCCCTTGCTTATATTATTTCTTCTTGATTTGTTCTTTATTTGCTTTAAGTTTTAAAGTTTTTAAAAGCCTCCTATTCACCCTCCCCTCTAGTCGGCATCCTTGATCCAACACGTGGTATCAGAGCACGGTCTCTCGATTCATTAGGCTTTACCGCCTAGAGCGAGGATGTCGTCAAGTGGAGATTTTCTTCTTGGTCATACCGGTCGTGCGCCTATCTTTGATGGGACAAACTATCCATATTGGAAAGTGCGCATGTCGGTATTCCTAGAAGCTATGGGGCTTGATGTATGGGATATTGTTAAACTCGGTTTTACTCCTCCGGAGGATCCGGCAAGTCAATCTGAGGACGACAGGAGAAAACTGCATTTAAATGCCCATGCAAAAAATGCACTCTTTGCCGGTTTATCCTTGAATGAGTTCAACCGTGTGAGCAATCTCACGACTACTCATAAGGTTTGGACTACCCTCGAAGAAATTTACGAGGGCACAACAAAGGTTAAAGAGGCAAAATTGCTAATGGTGAGGCAAAAATATGAGACATTCACCATGTCATCAACCGAGTCCGTGGATTCTATGTTTACTCGGTTAAATAACATTGTGAATGAACTCAAGGGTCTTGGTGTTGTTTTTACTGACCTTGAGCTTGTGAGAAAGATGCTTAGGGCCTTGCCGGAAAGCTTCGACACATTGGTCACGGTTCTCACAAACTCCGATCTATCGACCACAACACCAACCGATCTTTGTGGGAACCTCATCACCCATGAGATGCACAAGAAGGAGAAGAAGGAAGCAGCCGAACCCGCGGAGACGAAGAAGAAAGCTTTGGCCTTCAAAGCTAATGCAAGAAACGATTCAAGCGATGGCTCCTCCGATGAAGACCTCGTACTCATGGTAAGAACACTCAAAATCTCCTTCGCAGGTTGCATAAGAAAGGTGTCAACATTGACACACGACCAAAGGGGCAAAAGCAAAACAACTTCAAGGACATCATTTGCTATGGATGCCATGAGAAGGGACACATAGCATCAATATGTCCAAACAAGAACAAGGCGTGGAACAAGAAGAAGAAGTTCTTCAAGAAGAAAAATGAAGAAATCAAAGAAGCTTGCTTTGGAGAGTGGATGTCCGGAGGCGAGAGCTCCGACTCCGACTCCGACAACGAAAGAAGTTGCTCCAAGAAGATGGCCGGATTAGCTCTCGGCAACATCAACACCTCAACTAGTTCATCCATTTGCCTTATGGCCAAAGGCGATGAAAAGGTATACATCAACAATCCTTCATATGATGATTTAATTGAAATGATAACCGAATTAAATGAAGTTTTTGGAAAAACTAAAAGGAAGTATAAAGCACTTAAGGAAGAACATTCTTCCCTACGCGCTCAATACTCCGAGCTTAAAGACTCTTATGAAAGCATGCTCATAAAAGATGTTACAAATACCTCATCTAAGGTAGATGCTTCAACTTCATGTAATTTGGATGATTCTCCCTCTAGTAGTCATCACATTCCATGTGTTTCTAATGATAACATATTAAATGAAAATAATGAACTTAAGGCTCAAGTAGAAAAGCTTGGAAAAGGGTTAGAGAACTGTTATAAAGGTAAAATATCCCTTAATCTAATCCTTAGTAAACAAAAGTGTTCTTTTAGAAAAGAAGGATTAGGATATTTTCAAAAGAAAGGGAAGAAACAAAACTCTAAAACTATATTTGTTAAAGCATGCAACACATTTTGTCATAAATGCCATGAAACTGGTCATTCACATGAAGCATGTCCCTTAATGACTCCTAATTATTTTGATACTTGCTACATGCTTCAAAAGTCGAGAAAAGGTTATGCTATAGCAAAGTATGTTGGTGCACCCATGTTAAATAAAAAGAAGAAATCTATTTGGGTGCCCAAAACTTTGATTGCTAACATTGAAGGACCCAAAAAGGTTTGGGTACCTAAAAGAACTTAACTCTTTGTACGCAGGTGAACTACAAGACAAGTGGGAGGCATTGGGTGCTCGATAGCGGATGCTCCGAACACATGACCGGTAACAAGAAGTTGTTCACCTCACTCAAAGACAACTCAAGCGAGAACCAAAAGATTACCTTTGGCGACAATCGTCAAGGAAATGTGGTAGACTTGGGTAAAATCGCAATCTCAAATGATCTTTCTATTTCTAATGTTTTATTGGTCGAATCTCTGAATTTTAATTTGCTTTCTGTTGCTCAAATCTGCGATTTTGGTTTTAGTTGCACATTTTTCCCAAAAGAAGTTTTTGTTGAAAGTTTAAAAGATAAATCCTTGATCTTTAAAGGCTTTTGTTTTGGAAATATTTATTTGGTTGATTTTCACTCGAAAGATGCATCTTTGTCAACATGTCTTGTCTCTCAAATCTCAAAAGGTTGGTTATGGCATAGACGACTTGCACATGTTAGAATGCATCAATTGAGAAAACTTTTAAAACGTGATTTGGTTGTTGGCTTAAAGGATGTGAATTTTGAAAAGGACAAACCTTGTAGCGCTTGTCAAGCGGGCAAGCAAGTAGCTACTTCACATCCAACTAAGCGCATTCTTTCTACTTGTAAACCTTTGGAACTCCTTCATATGGATTTATTTGGACCTTCCGAGTTCCAAAGTATAGGGGGTAGCAATTATGGTTTTGTGATTGTTGACGATTTCACTCGTTATACTTGGGTTTTCTTTATTTCCCAAAAATCTGAAACCCCCGATGTTTTCAAAAGTTTTGCAAAACGTGTTTCTACTGAATTCGAATTATCCATCAAGAAAATCGGTAGTGATCATGGTGGAGAGTTCGTTAATTCAACTCTATTTGATTTTTGTGACTCTCTTGGAATCAAACACGAATTTTCCACATCCTACACTCCACAGCAAAATGGAGTCGTTGAAAGGAAAAATCGAACACTTATAGAAATGGCAAGGACTATGCTAAGTGAGTATGATACTCCTACTCGCTTCTGGGCTGAAGCTGTGCATACCGCCTGCTCTTCTATAAATCGGCTTTATTTGCATCCTCTTCTAAATTTGACTCCTTATGAACTTCTTGTTGGGCGCAAGCCAAATATTTCTTATTTCTGAATTTTTGGATGCAAATGTTATATTCTTAAGAAAAGAATTTTTGGTGGTAAATTTCAAAGAGTAGATGAAGGCTTTCTAGTCGGATACTCCACCACTAGCAAAGCTTATCGTGTTTTTAATAAAAATACAAGTTGCATTGAAGAATCTAGTGATGTCGAATTTGATGAAACTAATGGCTTGCAAAAGGAGCAAGTCTCTCATGAAGTTTCAGGTGAAGATCTTCAAGAAGCAATGAAGAACATAACCATTGGAGACATCAAGCCAAGAGAAGAAGATCAAGAAGATGATGTCAACGTTGAGAATGCTGATCAAGGTGTATCATCATCTCTTGTTGATCCTCCAGAACAAGATCAAAATGAAGCAGTACAAGATGAAGCACCAAGACAGCATCAAACGATCACCAAGGATCACCCTCTAGACCAAATATTGGGTGATGTCAGTAAGGGTGTTCAAACTCGATCTCGTATTGCTACATTTTGTGAACATCATTCTTTTGTATCTTCTTTAGAACCCAAACATGTTAATGAAGCTTTAAATGATCCTGATTGGGTTAATGCCATGCATGAAGAACTTAACAACTTTGCTAGAAATGAAGTTTGGACTTTAGTAGAAAGACCCAAGGATCATAATGTTATTGGAACAAAATGGGTTTTCAGAAATAAGCAAGATGAAAATGGTGTTGTAATCAGGAACAAAGCTCGTCTTGTTGCTCAAGGTTTCACTCAAGTCGAAGGTTTAGACTTTGGTGAGACTTTTGCACCCGTAGCAAGACTTGAAGCTATTCGCATTCTTCTTGCCTATGCATCATGTTTTAATATTAAACTTTTTCAAATGGATGTAAAAAGTGCTTTCTTAAATGGTGAAATTTCTGAACTTGTGTTTGTTGAACAACCTCCTGGTTTTGAAGATTCTAAATTTCCAAACCATGTTTTTAAATTGTCGAAAGCTCTCTACGGTCTCAAACAAGCTCCTCGGGCTTGGTATGAGCGTCTTAGATACTTTCTATTATCAAAAGGTTTTAAAATTGGGAAGGTTGATACAACTCTCTTTACAAAGAAAATTGAAAAAGATTTGTTCATTTGTCAGATTTATGTTGATGATATTATCTTTGGATCTACTAATGAACATTTCTGTCATGAGTTTGGAGAGATGATGTCTAGGGAGTTCGAGATGCCCATGATTGGTGAGCTAAGCTTCTTCCTCGGTCTACAAATCAAGCAACTCAAGAACGGGACGTTCGTGAGTCAAACAAAGTATGTGAAGGACCTGCTCAAGCGTTTTGGGATGGAAGATGCTAAGCCAATCAAAACTCCCATGGCGACCAATGGACATCTGGACATGGACAAAAGCGGCAAATCGGTCGACTCTAAACTTTATAGGTCTATGATTGGTAGTCTCTTATATCTTACTGCATCTAGGCCTGATATCATGTTTAGTGTGTGCTTATGTGCTAGATTTCAATCTGATCCTAAGGAATGCCATTTAACTGCTCTTAAAAGAATCCTTAGGTATTTAAAATGTTATCCCAGTTTAGGCCTTTGGTATCCGAAAGATGCAAATTTTGAATTAATTGGGTATTCGGATTCTGATTATGCTGGGTGCAAGATTGATCGTAAAAGCACATCTGGTAGCTGTCAGCTGTTGGGGAGATCCTTAGTATCATGGTCATCTAGGAAGCAAAATTTTGTAGCTCTCTCCACAGCTGAAGCTGAATATGTGTCTGCAGGCAGTTGTTGTGCGCAATTATTGTGGATGAAGCAGACATTTTTGGATTATGGGATTATATTTGATAAAGTGCCACTATTGTGTGATAATGAAAGTGCCATTAAAATTGCTAATAATCCTGTTCAACATTCTAGAACTAAGCATATTGAAATAAGGCACCACTTTATTAGAGATCATGTGGCAAAAGGAGATATTGATGTGAATTATGTTAGAACTGATATGCAACTAGTAGATATCTTCACAAAACCCCTAGATGAATCAAGATTTTGCTTTCTAAGGGGTGAACTGAACATTATTGATATATCAAATGCTAGTTGATGTGCTAAATGTGTTGTTTGTATAAAATATTATTATTTTATTCCCTCTCTGGTCTTAGACTGCTTCTGATTGAAATTGACCAAACTGACAGTCAGTTCCTATAACTGACAGTCAGTTCAGTAGTTAGGAGCCTAGTCTTAGTCTCTGGTCGAAGTCATTGTCATAACTAACAATCAGTTTCACAAACTAACAGTCAGTTACGTGCATTTGATTTTGGTCGTAACTCCTGGTCGTGTTCGAGTCCCAAACTGACTGTCAGTCTCATACACTGACTGTCAATTTCAAAACTCAGTTCTGTGAACTGACTGTCAGTGTGGCACACTGAATGTCAGTTCTATGTTTCTGAGTTTGGAACTGACTGTCAGTTTATCAAACTGACTGTCAGATGTGGGATCTCGACCCCTAAAACCCCCGTTCTATTTCTTTGTCTCCTCGCCTTCTCCATCTCGCCGCCGTTGCCTTGCTCGTCGCCGTTTGCTCCCCTCGTCGCCGGTGCCTCCCTTTTGTGCTGCGCCACCACCAAATCTCGCCGGTGCCTCCTCCTCGCCGTCGACGAGCACCACCGCCCTCCTTTGCGCCTCCACCGCACCAAGCCGCCGTGCTTCTCGCCGGGCCTCCGTTCGCCTGAGCGCGTGCCCGTGGATTATTCACTGTGGCACGCGAGCCGCCTTCGCTCTCTTCGCTCAATGAACCCGTACCTCTCGCCGCGTCCCACTGGTCGCGACGCATGCGAGGTCCTCACCTACTACACCAACCTCCACCTAGACCTGTTTACCAGCGTCTATAGCCGCGCTCCCATCTTCGCCCACCGCTCTCTGTCGTGGGGTACGATCGCCTCTCGCACAGGCATCGCTACCCTCATAGATTTGTTCGGCTCTGTAGGGATCCGCGACCTAGTCGCTGATTCCTCCTTGCATTGGGCTGAGGGGCCCATTCGCCAGTTTTATTCCACCGTCTTCGTCTCCCCTCAGCGCGACTTCATGACCTTCATGACAGGCCTCCAGGTCTACACTGTCACGAAGGATCAGCTGGAGTCGGCGCTTGGACTGGTGCGCCCTCCTTCTGGCCGCCAGCTCCACACCCTACCTGACCTCGAGCGTCGGGAGGTGGCCATGCTTTACTCCGGCCCCTTCCAGCTCCGTCACATTGCCGGGCTGCGCCGCGATGTAGACCTAGCCCTGCGGATCCTCCGTCTCACTCTGGTCCCCATGAGCGGAGATAGGGCTAGGATCACCTATCTGGCCCTCCACGTCCTGATTTCGATCTTTCAGGAGGAGCCATTCGACGTCGCTGATCTCATCATCAGTGAGATTCAGCACGTCCTTCTTTCCCCACGCCGTCAGCTGATATACGCTCCGTATATCATGGCGGTGCTTCTTCATATCCAGGCCATCGACACTGAGCTGCCACGGCCCCATCATCCTCTTCTCTTCTATCCTCCGGGCCAGGCTGATCGCCGGCTCGGTGCTCGTCCTGCTGCAGCTGCTGGCCCTGATTCTCCCGCATTAGATGATGATGCTGCGGGGGAGTCAGCGGATGAGGCTCCAGTTCAGGAGTCTCACCCAGCACCGCCTTCAGACCCTGGCGCCTGATCTTCCGAGGCGTCGTCTTCTTTGCTCCAGCAGGTTCTCCAGACTCAGCAGCAAATCCTCAGCACCCAGGTGAAGCATCATCAGATGTTGCTCCGTTTGCTTGCTCAGCAGGAGGAGATTCTGCGTCGCCTGCCTGCTTCTGGATCTTCGGCCCCTCGAAAGAGGGCCCGCCAGGATGTGTCTTCCCCGAGCTTAGCTTCAGGACCTGCTGATCCAGCTCCTGCGGCACCAGCTCCAGCTCCTGTTGTAGCTGCGACTCCTCCGGCGTCTCTAGCCGTCGACCCGACTGCATCTCCAAATGGCTCCGGAGATACAGCCGTCCTAGGATTCTCTTCAGCTGATGAGCATTAGGCTCTGATGTGTATTTGATTTTGCCTCCCTTTTTGTGCCTGATGCCAAAGGGGGAGAAGTATTTTGGATATTAGAGTCTTTTGCTGTATTGAACAGATGTTTATTTTTCATATATATGGAGATGTTTTATGGAGATGTTTTTCTTTATCATATATGTCTGTGTGTGATCTGTGTAGCTCTGATTAGCTCTGATGTCTTGATTGATATATATATGTGACTTGGTTTCTTGAGATGATGTTCTTGAGCTATGATACATTGATACATTGATATATATGATGTCTTGATTTTGAGATGTGTATGCTCTGATATAACTTGGTGATATTTGCACATCTATGACTTGGGTACCCTGATGTATATGTATTGATTTATGATCTGATATGATGAGATGCATATACTCAGGGGAAGCTATTTCATTTATTTTGTTTTTGAACACTTGTTGTCATCAATCATAAAAAAGGGGGAGATTGTTGTATCTAGACCTTCATGCCTAACCCTAATTTTGATGATTAATGAAAACAAAGTGTTCCGGACTAATCGTGCTTTTGAGATTGATTGATACAGGGATCAGTTGGGAAGAAATGCAAGAAGATCAAGATGAACCCGACTTAAAGTGAAGCACAAGATGCAGGAGAGCAAAATACAAGATGCAAATCATGAAGATGCGAAAGACCTCAGGTATGATGAGTTTTTATTTTTACCGATCTTGGCGTATGGAGATGATCGGTTAGGAAAATTATTTTCTAGTTTTAACCGTACTATAAATAGGGGTGGCGAAAGTCCTCTTTTTATCTCCAACACAAACCGAGAAATCTAGGTCATTGCATTGCATCATTTTTGGTTGGATTTGGTTTTGAACTTATTTGAAAAATCTGGATTTTCAGTTCAGTTTTTGACAGCAGAAGAGTATTTGCAATTTTCAGAAAGATCTAGGCAGATCTGGCTTTTGCTTTTGTTGACAAAATTGTAGCCCTTAAAATTATCTTTCCAACAAACTATTAAACAACTCTTTTGGATTTCTGGATTTAAAGTTATCTCTATTTTTGTTCATGCTGACTGTCAGTTTGCTAAACTGACTATCAGTTTGAATGTCAGTTCGTGTTAACTGACAATTGTCTAGAGAGGGTGTATTTTGGGCTCAAAATTTTTGTACTAAACTGACTGTCAGTTTGTCCATACTGACTGTCAGTTGGGGTTTCGACCACAGAGATTTTAACTGAGTTTCTATTTGTTTTTGGTCGAGTTAGTGGTCGAACTGACTGTCAGTTGTGGGTTTCAGCTTTCCTTAAATGACCACGAACGGCTAGCAAAGTTTTCGTCGGTAAATTTTGTCGGCCGTTGTGCACTAAACTGACTGTCAGTTAGGCAAACTGACTGTCAGTTTGGGTTGCTGATTTTCAGCCCTAGCTCCAACGGTTCATTTGATCCTTGAGGCTATAAATAGGGGCTTTGGGCATAAGTTTTATACAACAAGCAGCAGCATTTTATATACACTCTTGAGCATTAGTTTCTTATATAAAATCTTGATCTTTTGATCAAGTCGAGTGCTTTTCGATCCACCGAGAGTTTCAGTTCTTTTGCATTTGCATTCACTTAGCTTCTCGGTGCGTATTTGGAGGTCTAGAGAAGACCTCGCTGCCTGTTACTCTTGGTGAGCGCCCTCACCTAGACGGTTCGGAGGCGTGGCTGTTGATCTCTCCGTTCGGAGATTGTTGGAGAGGCTCGGCAAGTGTGTACAAGGCGTCGGTGCTCGCCTTTCCGGAGTGGACAAGGAGCAACCACTAGTGATAATATCCTTTGTGGATATTGAGGCAAGACTCAAGTGATTTGAGTGCTTCAACGAGGATTAGTGGAGACTGGGCGAGTCTCCGATACCTCGGTAAAAATCGTTGTGTTCGTTCTCTTTCCCTTGCTTATATTATTTCTTCTTGATTTGTTCTTTATTTGCTTTAAGTTTTAAAGTTTTTAAAAGCCTCCTATTCACCCCCCCTCTAGTCGGCATCCTTGATCCAACATGCTTCAGCTCCTGCTCTTGGAGGTTGGAGAGCTTGCAAGCCCCCGAGCCCCGGACCACGGAGATCCTGTAGGGGCCCTCCCACTTGGGGGAGAGCTTACCCAGGGCTTGGGGGTCTGTGACGCGCTTGAGGACAAGGTCCCCAAGGCGGAAGGATATTTCGTGCACGCGCTGGTTGTATGCGCGCGCCATCTCGCACTCGTAGATGGCGTGGCGGAGGAGCGCTCGGTCGCGTTCCTCCTCCACGAGGTTGATCTCCAGTCGCTGGTTGGCCTCGTTGGCCTGGTACGCTGCGGTCGTGGCTCCGTCCAGGAGCTCGACTCGCAGCGACCGGAAGCCAATCTCTGGGGGGAGGACTGCCTCCGCCCCGTAGACTAGGGAGAAGGGAGTACGTCCTGTCGCCCGGGACGGGGTCGTGCGCATGGAGCAGAGGATGCTAGCGAGCTCCTCTGCCCATGCACCCCACTTAGAAGCGGTTTGCTCGAGTCTCCGGCGCAATCCCTGTAGGGTCACGCCGTTGACTCTCTCGACGGCCCCATTGCTCTGGGGATGGGCCACTGAGGCGAAGTGGATGATGAGCCCCAGGCCTTCGCAGAATTCCCGGAAATAAGCCGAGTCAAATTGGGTCCCGTTATCCACGGTGATTTCCCGGGGGACACCAAAACAACATACGACGTTTTTCCAGAAAAATCGCTGGACAGCCTGGGACGTGATGCTGGCCAAGGGTTCCGCCTCAACCCACTTTGTAAAGTAGTCGACCGCGACCACCGCATGCTTGTATCCTCCGGGCGCTGGGGGAAGGGCCCTAAGAGGTCCATCCCCCAGCGCACGAAAGGCCAAGTGATGGGGATTATCTGCAAACTTTAGCACACACTGACTCGTAATCTGTTGGTTCACGTCAGATGTAAACCAACCCAGCGAATATGGTCGCGAGTGTGTGGTTGTATTTAAACCAAGTTGCCGAACCAGTCCAGCGGAGACCAGATTCTTCTGACTTCTGAGATCAAATATCGTTGCGACCACTTCATGCTTCACCTCAATGTTGATGGTGAACAAGTCCTCCATAGGGTGATGGTCTATTGGTGGATCCAAACCCTTCTCCTTCGGCGTTGCCATCAGAGACAAGGTTGTATCCGCCTGATTCACTCAGACAACCTCTTCGTCGGGTGAAGTCGCACTAGCCGTGGCTGTTCTTTTCCCTGGTGCATTTTTCTTTGGTCGAAGTTCAGGATGAAGTTTATAGCATTTATCTTTGGTGTGTCCCGCGACTTGACAATGGTCGCAAAAAGTACCCGTGCCCGACTTCGAAGCGTTTTTCCTCGGACTAGGTTTTCTTTTTGTCGAGGGTCGCACTGTCCTTCGCGCCTTTGTCGCCGCAGGATTTGTTCTTCTTTTCGATCACCATAACAGTTGTGCTCGTGGTCGCGATGTCTTGGACGCCGAACAAACTTAGCTCAGTATTGATTGATTTCTGAAGTCCAGATGTGTATTTCCGAAATACCTGAGGATCAGATAGTGATATGCTGATGACCATTGCTTGTCTACGGAACTCCGTAGTAAGTCTTGGACGGTCTGGTCGCGCTGTTGGTACAATCTGTTCCAACGTTCCCATCTCTCCTCAAGGTAACCTATCGGATAGAATTCTTGTCATTGGAGTCACTTGAATTGACCCCACGCAAGGTCATCAGCATCACCACTGGCGACAAGGGCCTTCCACCAAGTCTTGGCGTGGTCCTTCATCTTCAATGGTGAGAACTTCACATTTTGAGCGCTACTGAACCCTTTCAGGTCAAAGTAGGTCTCAAGCTTGTCGATCCAAGAATCCAGTTTCTCGGCATCAATCACCCCATCATATATGGGTATATCAATCTTAGCATCGACCTTAAAAGATCCGACAGCTAAGGAGGTGTTGGCGAGGTCGTCGGTCTTGTGGTCGCCTTCGTCTTCATCTTCGTCTGCCCTGCGCAAGTCTTCACTAGTCTTCACACCCATAACCTTCCCTACTTGAAGAGGTACAATCATGGCCTGCTACTTAATCCAAGCAAGCACGGTTTCCATGTCGGTGGAGAGCTTAGCCACTTGTTTGGCTAGGTTAGCTTGAACGGAAGTATCGTCAGACATTGTCAAAGACGCGCTGTAGAAACCATCAATTGATCGCCTGAAGTTTCGCCGGAAGTTTTGTAACCCTGGCGAGTCTTCACCATCCACAGGATAGGAAAGTTTCTCTGATACCAACTTGATCCATTTGAGACCTAGTCTTGGTTTTCGCATTAGGCTCACCCAGATACTAATATATGAAATAACGGGATCTTACTCGGGAGTACTGAAACCCAAAGGATGATCAAAAACACAGCTCAAAATAATTGCACGACTGTTTATTTCAAAGAGGGCTTTACACGTCAAACGTTAGACACACTTGCCTACATCGAAGGAACTATAAGCTGGATATATGATCCAAGGCTGTAATAATATTCAATGATCTAAACTAGACCTATTACAAGGTATTTATAGTCCAATCGTATGAATACGTATCAGACTCAGTAACCTAAACGTATTAGACTTATATAACTAAGTAACCCTAAATAGATAAACTTAGTTATATATATTCGGATCAGATTTCAATTCCGACCAGAGGACGTATTCCTTTTCATGGTTGCAAACCAATCCATGGTTGCGAACCTTTTTGAACACGGTTAAGGTCACGAAGCCGTATGCAACTCGACCTGAAGATTCTCTCGGATCTACCGACTACAAGTTAGACCTGATACATCACAAATCCATTCATCTGAAACAGCAAATGTATGAACGACATTTGACTTAACCATAGGAGTCCAGTTCAAAGACGCTCGAGGAGCTGGAACTGGCGTGGAGTTACATTTGTATTGGTGATTACCTCGGACTCAGACTCAACTCAACTCAGTTGAGTTGAGTTGAGTTGAGTTGGGTTGAGTCTGAGCCCGAGGAAATTACCGATACAAATGTAAGATGCTTTCTATAGGTCCTGATTTGAGAAACACACTGGGCTTGAGATTCTTCTCGACTGAGCCAACTAAGATCTCGCCCTTCACGTCCTTCCAACTCTCGACGGTGATCTTCACTCTTTCTTTCACCAACAAGCCAACATAGGCAGCGTACTGTGACGAAGAACTATGAAATACATTGGCCCTCATGAGCATCATCCAAGGACCTGCACAAATCATAAATAGGCATTCTAGAGAAAATTAAGACTGTTTACTGCTTCCTAAATGGCTCCTATTTGAAAGTTAGGTTGTGCTTTGTCATAGCAACATCAACTTGCAACTGAGGGATCAAGACATTACATTTCTACTCTATTTCAGCAGAAGAAATTACCTTCCCAATATACATTAATTATTTAATGAACTTTTTACAAATATCTTGATTATTGAGCATGCTAGTTGGCATTTTACTATGTTATTGGCATTGAGCAACCTACTGAGAGATCAAAATATTTGTGTATCTCATGATATTTGTAAATATCTTGATCAATGATCTTTCAATTTCATGAGATATTTGTGTATCTCATGATACTTGTAAACTGCATATTTCAGTTTCAATTTCAAGATCTTTCAATTTCAACTTTAATTTCAATTTCAATTTCATGATCTTTCAATTTCAGTTTCAATTTCACAATCTTTCAATTTCAATTTCATTTTCATGATCAAGATATTACACTATCTACTATATCTCATGATCTTTCAATTTCAATTGTTTGTAAGTCCAAGTTGATATTGAGCAACCTACTGAGAGATCAAGATATTACATTTCTACTCTTATTGGCATTTGACTATGTTAGCTAGTGTTTGTCTTACAAATATCCTGATCATTTTCTTCATTTGAATTTCAAACAATTGAACATTATCTGCCCCATAATGATATTATTTAGTTTTTTTAGTAAAAAACAGGAACAAGACACCGTACATAATCATATTGAAAAGAAGACACATCAATTAAAGTGAAGGATAAAAAATTGCAGGATAATTGCCATCATAGGTTTAGAATAATCTAACAATATTACTGAAATTTTACTTGCCTTACTTTCCATGCCAAAATCCAGTCAAAAGTTAGGCTACGATCCATCTTGGACTTGATTCACCTGAGAAACAAGTGGCCGTCGATGGAGGTGCGGTGGTCATCGGTAGAGGTTACGGGTTAGGACTAGTCGCGCCCGAGGAACTATTTGAATGGAAGAGACATACCCGGGTATTTGTAGAAGTTGAACAGTTCTAATGGAACATAATAGACTACCGTTAGTAATTAGTGACCTCTTCTAATGGTAGAAATATGCAGTACCATTAGTAAATCATTCTGCTTTTTTTAATGGTAATCAAAACACTACTGTTAGTAATTGTGTTCCTCTTCTAACGGTATATATATACTTTACCGTTAGAATAAAACTATTTCTAGAAGTCGAACGGTTCAAACGGTACCCAACAGACTACCGTCAGTACTTCTTAATCTCTTCTAACGATAAATATGTTCAGCAACGCTAGAATAAATCATTTTGCTTTTTCTAACAATAGAAATAATACTACCGTCAGTAATTGTGTTCCTCTTCTAAAGGTATATATACTATTTACCATTAAAAAAACCCGAACAACTTCTTCTAACGGTACTTTTCATAGAAATCAATAGTAAAAATACCTCCCACATGCCTTTTGCGACTGTGAAGTACCTTTTCTAATGATTTTCTTCTAAATCGCTAATAACCGTTAGAAGACAGGGGTTAGTAGATTGCATTTCTGTACTAGTGATCCCTTGGAAAGACAATGACCATGCAAACAACCTTGCACGGGTGGTAAGTGCCCAGGGACCTGTCCCCAAGAGCACTTTCCTGGAAGTCATCCTAAGACCCTTAATGACCGTCTCGGGTCAAGATGCTAAGCCTTGTGACCCGGAGATTTCTGACATCTCCCGGGTTGTGACATTGATGGACCTTATCATTTCATTCATTAGAGGGAGTTGGAGCCCTCTAACGAAGCTGAGGCAAAATGCCTCCATGCCAAGGCGCGGGCATACCTCCTACTTCACTATCTCTCGTGGGAGGAAGGGCTCCAACTTCTCAAACATATCAACCAGGGGAGCTCTGTCTCTCACTTAGCCCCCCGAGCCACTGCCACGAAAGCCATTCGGCAAGACTTTTATTGACCTACCATGGTCTGAGACGCCAATGACCTTATCTCAGTGTGCAAGGCATGCCAAAAGGTAGCAAAGGGCTCCAATTTGCCCTCCACCGTGTTGCAGCCATCCCACTTACTTGGCCCTTTTCATGTTGGGGGATGGACCTCCTTGGTCCCCCCCCCCCCCCCCCCCGCTGGGGGGCTACAAGTACTCAATTGTCGCGGTGGATTACTTCTCCAAGTGGGTGAGGCAGAGGCCCTGGCAAATATCACCTCCCCGGCAATTCAAAAGTTCTTCTGGAAGAACATTGTATGCTGCTTTGGGGTTCCTCGAGAGGTCACTGTCAACAACGGGACCCAATTCGACTCGATGGTATTTCGAGAATTCTGCCAGATCCTAGGCACTACCCCGCACTTTGCTTCGGTAGCTCACTGCAAGAACAATGGCACCGTTGAGCGAGTCAATGGGGTTATCCTCCAAGGATTACATTGTAGACTCGACCAAAGTGTCACTAAGCATAGGGCTTGGGCAAAGGAGCTCCCTAGCATCTCCTGCTCCATGCGCACGACCCCAAGTCGCGCAACGGGACGCACCCCCTTCTCGCTTATTTACAGAGCGGAGGCGGTGCTTTCCCCGAAAGTTCACTTCTGTTCGCTGCGAGTCGAACTCCTCAAGGGAGCTTCGACCATGGCATACCAAGCCAAACAAGAGAATCAAAGACTGGAAGTGGACCTCATCGAAGAAGAGTAGGACAAAGCGCTCCTCCACGACACCATCTACAAGCGTGAAATGGCGCGCACTTACAATAAGCGTGTTTGCGGTCGAGATTTTCACCTGAGGGACCTCGTACTCAAACGAGTCACCGACCCCCAGGCCTAAGGAAAGCTTAACCCAAAGTGGGAGGGCCCGTATAGAATCACTATGGCCCTTAGCTTGGGGGCTTATAAACTTTCCACTATCGAAGACCAGGAGCTGAAGCACACATGAAATTCCGACTTACTCCGCAAGTTCTACATGCAGTCTCTGGGCTTTCCCTCCCCTTCTATAGCTTCGCTAGGGGGGTTTCATCGAGTGTTATCATCGCTTTATGAACTTTCTCTCCCCCTACGCGGTTTCACGAGGGAAGGTGTTGTATCAACTTATCTATTCAATAAAGGTAAAATCTCTTTTCGCAACTGTCATTGAGGTTTTTATAGGATGCCTTCCTGTGGCCTCTTACACAACACCCTCATAACGAGGCCGCACTCCCAATGAGGATGCTCTCGCAACATGGATGCCCTCCCGATGAGGATTCCCTCACTCCAAGGATATAATGGGCCCTTACATAGCCCTTAAAGTCCTGATGGCGGCAACCCTACTCTCCTAGGGCGGCTTACGATAACCCACTAGTACAGAAAAGCTTTCTTCTATCGGTAGAAAAAACCCTTCTACTATCGGTTTTCGTACCGATAGAGATAGACACGATAGAACAAGACAGAACATTTTCTATCGGTAAATAAACGACAGAAGAAATTAACTATTCTATCGGCATATTAGGAGTGTACCGATAGAAAACCCGTCGTAGTCTGACGATTAACGGTGGGAAAAGTACCACTATTCTAACGGTCAATTACATGATTACCGACAGGAAAATATTACTATTCTATCGGCACCTTATGATTGTACCGATAGAAAACCCGTCGTCGTCTGACATTTAGCGTTGGGAAAAATACCCATATTCTAACGGTTAATTATAAGTTTATCGACAAAAAACAGTGTAGCACTCTCTCGGTTGGAAATGACATTATCGATAGAAAAAATCTTAGTACTCTCTCGGTTGTGTATGAGTTCACCGGCAGGAAAAATCATACTCTTCTAACGGTTAATTATACGTTTACCGATAGAAAAAACCACAGTAGTCTCTCGGTTGTGGATGAGTTCACCGGCAGGAAAAGTCACACTATTCTGACGGTTAATTTCAAGTTTACCGATAGAAAAATGGGTACTAGTCTCTCGGTTGTGGATGAGTTTACCGATAGAAAATTTGTAGTGGTCTGTCGGCTGTGAATGAATTTACCGATAGAACATTCACATATACAGTACGTTTACATTTACAATACAGTACATTCACATATACAGTACAAATGCAATACATTATAGATTGGATACACAATACAGTACAGATGCAAAGAAGGGTAAATTCACAGAACAGATTGACACATTAGACAGTTATTCACATTTATTCACATATATATGGACAAATACAAATTGCAATCCAATGTGGACATTTATTGACATATATATTTATTCACATGTATATAAACAGTCTATGCACAGAGTATACGAAAAAGAGAAAATTATCATGGCGGATGGTTGGGCGCAACTTCCTCCATGACATATTGAGCCCAGATTTGTCGAAGATCTCTAATCTTTGCATTTTCGTATGAGTCTTTCGACATGGCGATCTGCAAGCATGTGTGAATACTTAGTAACTAACTTCCTAATTTAGAACGTGACACCCAATTTTCAAATTTGAGTTAGCTATCGATGCTTACCTGGGGGAATTGGGCAAAGTTTGTCTGCACTAGGTCGTACATGTAGCGCAACACATAAAACCCGCATTCCCACGATTGCGGCTACTGATGGCACTGAGATAATTGCATATGCGAAGACATGTTAGCTATTGTTTCCATAAACTAATTAAGCATAAACAAAAAGTCTCGTGAGTACCTCATATTCTTTCCAAGCTAGTAGGGAGCCCTGCGGTGCGGCATGGCTCGCTCCAGCGGACGCATATTTATCAAAAGCCCTGCATTTCAGTTAGTATTGCCCGTTAATGTATTATCATTAGCTAGGGAGGTGAAAATTTAAATCAAACATATAAGTTAGTTACGCCTCCATATTCCCCTTGACCACATATTCGATTGATAATCTATCACGCATCGAATCGAGGTAGTACACCTCGTTCCTCGGCGGACAGATCACGATGAGGATCCAATGGCCCCTGCATTGTACGTAAAAGAGGACCGCTAGCTCAAAGTATATGTCAGGTGTAACATACAAGATCGAGTTAAATTAGTACGAAATGCACTAACCTTTGGTGGTACGGCACCAGAATGAACTCCTTGTGCTGCTGCGCCATCAGCGCCTTGGATTTGTACAGCTCAGCGTGCGCGGCGTCGTGCTCTAGCATTGTGAGGCTTATTTTCTCTGGGTCGAGGAAACCCACCTTGTCACACACAGCCTCCGATGCTAGCCTGTACATGCACCTGCATGCAAAGGACGACATTAGTATTGCACAGAAAGTTACTACATTTCAAATGAACTACAACAATGGAGAGTTAGCAAACAGAGTTAGAAAACAGCAATACATAGCATCAGCAAACTCACAGGACTCTAGTCCGTATGATGGACATATCGAGCTCCCGCCAGTTGTAGAGGTCGAACAGATCCTCGTGTGCCACGGATATACTCCCGGGCTCACGGTGGAACTGCCCAGGCCTGTAGGGAACTAAGAAGTTCAGATTGCGCCGAGCTCGGTGTAGGTACCACTCGTAGAGGTCTCTGGTTGATCGATCCAATTTGCGCAAAGCTACCTCCGACATGAGTGGGAACCCGTTCTTGAACCTCTCCGGCTGTCCCTATCGCCCTTTTCCCTTGCCTTTGCCCTTGCCTTTTGCCAGGGACTGAGCGCGTATGTTATGGCAGCTTTCTTCCGAGGTGAGGGCGTGGATGCACTGGGTGGGGTCGAGGCCGTCTTTGATGTGTCCAGGGTCGCACGAGATCGGGCCTCATGCCCCGAGCTGGGGGCGTAGTCCCCTGGTAGCCCAGCGGCAGGCCACTTCAATTAATGAGCACGTATGTTAGATTATGCAAGTTGAGTGTACTGAGTAGGATGTAATCTAAAATGTGTAGGATTTACTGGTTGTATTACAAGACACTTCTTGGGCCACTGTACGTAGGAGCCCACTGCCTCAGCAAGTGTCTGCAGTTCCTCTGTTGGGACTGGCAACGGAGAATCGTTGTAGCCCGGCATGGCCATGTCCACCTGTACCTTTGCGAAACCCAACCGCAAAGGTACTCAGTATTAATGATAAGTTCCTCATTAAGTTCTAAAGAAAAATGTACTGCCTGATGTATTAATGATAAGTTCCTCACCTTGCTGCAGAACTTGTGGGCTGTTTGCTTGGCATTTATCCCTGAAATAGAAATTAATCATCAATGGTTCTCAACCCATAATCCTTCTTCGTGGTCATCTCGCAGATACGTTGTTTCTTCGATATCGTCAGTACGGATAGATTGAATGTCCTCTAAAAATGGAGGTATTTCATCGAATTGGTTATACTCCTCTTCGTCGACAACATCTTCGACCCCAACAATACGTCTCTTGCTGTGGAGGACAACATGCAAGTTTGGATTGGCCGGGTCAACGATGTAGAATACCTGTGTGGCTTGCTTTGCATGTATGAATGGATCGTCTTGGTGTCCGACTCTACCAAGATCGACGAGAGTAAACCCGTAACTGTCAACTTGAACACCTCGAGGGATTTCGACCCATTGGCATCAAAACAGGGGAATCTTAAGTAATCCGTAATCGAGCTCCCATATTTCGTCAATAGCACTGTAATATGAGTTCAGCGCACTTACTGACCTGGCATCCTCGGAAATAGCAAACAGTGTCACTCCGCTACATTGCGTGCTACTCTTGGCGTCTTGAGCTCTTGTGTAAAATGAATACCCATTGATGTCGTACCCCTGCCAAGTCCCTACAGTGAATCTTGGGCCTCTAGCCAACCATGTCACAGTTTCACTTACGGAGCCCTCGGCTGCTCGCGTGACTCTTTCTTGGATCCACTCAGCAAATTTCCTGTTATGTTCTCTGCTGACCCAAACGTCTGACTTCGAAGGATTCTGTGACCGTAACATTACCTTGTGCTCGTGTATGTATGGCTCGACCTCCGTCATGTGTTGTAAGACCCAAAAATGTGATTTTGCGTATACATCACGAGCGGGGACGATAGCTTTGAATCCAATCGTTCCGATTCCCTGAAGCCTACCCTCGTGTGGGGACCTAGGAACGCCAATTGGGTCAACCCCGGCCATATAATCTATGCAAAATTCAATCACCTCCTCGGCGGCATAACCTTCCATGATACTCCCCTCGGGTCGACGACGAGTCCTTACGTAGCGCAGGTACACGGGTCCACAAAACTTAATTTCTCTGATAAGGTGAACAATCAGATGGACCATAACATCAAAAAAGGATGGAGGGAAATACATCTCGAGTTGACAAAGAGTTGTAACCACGTCGCGTTGTAAAGCGTCCAGTCCATCAGGATCAATTACCTACGAGGACACAGTTGCGCCAAATATTCATATCAGAAAAATCTTCTAATTAAGCTCCACAAATGGAGGTAATCAACTTATAGTACGAGTGCACGTACTTACCTTGCAAGATATTGCGTTGAAGAAATAACATAGGTTTGTGATTGTCTCTCTGACTTTAACTGGGAGAATGCCTCTGATAGCAATGGGAAGCATCTGTGACATCTGTTGCATCTAGGCCTTTCATGCCTAACCCTGATGTGTTTTGATGGTTGATGATAATAAGTATTTTTGGACTAACTATGTGTCTGAGTTAGTGTTGCAGATTTCAGACAAACGCACAAAAAGCGAGGGCTTGTGATCAAAATGTTGAAGTTAAATTTAAGTCATTCAAAAGCATAAGAAGACGCAAAAAGAAATTGTTTTTGCTGGACTAAACTGATGCATCGAGGTATGTTGTAGTTCTAGGTTTACCGATCTCAGGGTGCATGAAGATCGATCGGTTTAAGGATTTTATTCTTAGTTTAAACCGTACTATAAAGAGGGGACGCAAGTTCTCTTTACATCTCCAATTATACCGAGAAAAATCTAGGTCAACGCACGCATATCATTATCTGTGGTTTTTCGACAATTTGTTTTGATGTATTGAATTTTGTCAACAGTTGAGGTTTTTACTTCTTGAGAAAGATCTGAAAAGATCTAATTTTTGTTGCTGTTGTCAAAAATGTTCTTCTCGAAAATATCTTCAAAACAAAACTGAAATCATTTGAATCAGATCTCTGGATTTTGAGTTTTCTCTGTTTTTATCCAGACTGACTGTCAGTCTTTGTAACTGACTGTCAGTTTGATAAACTGACTAATCTCCAGAGAGTATGTTTTTTTTTTGAGCTAATTTTTTGTTGTACTAGACTGACTGTCAGTGTTGGTAACTGACTGTCAATCTGAATGTCAGTTAGTGCAAACTGACAAATCTCCAGAGAGCATGTTTTTCTGTCTCAGATTTTTTGTACTAGACTGACTGTCAGTATTGGTATACTGACTGTCAGTGTGGGTTTCGACCACAGAGAGTTTTTGAGTTGGTTTTTAATTCTGTTTTTCTCTGTGAGACTGACTGTCAGTTTGATACACTGACTGTCAGTTTGGGCAGTAAATTTTTGTTGTTATATGCTTCAACGGTTATAAAGTTTTTAGCCGTTGCTTTTCACTGTTGATTTTGTGGACACTGACTGTCAGTCTTTGTAGCTGACTGTCAGTTTGGACTGTTTCTTTTTACCGTTTTAGTCCACAACGTTCGAGCTGTTGTGATCCTATTTTTACTCTTTCTGGTGATACACTAGACTGACTGTCAGTTTGTGAGACTGACTGTCAGTCTTAGTTACTATTTTTCAGCTCGAGCTCAAACGGCTCTTTTGACCACGAAGGCTATAAATAGAGGTGTTGAGCTACTGTTTCAACACAAGAAAACACAGCAACACAGCCTTTCTTACTTTCTCACTAGTGCTTCTTCGTTTTACTTAAAACTTGATCTTTTGATCGAGTCGTGAGAGTTTTAGCCACATCGAGCATATTGTTCTTGCATTCCCATTTCTAGATATTTTTCTCGGTGTGCATTGGAGGTCTAGAGTAGACCTTGCTTCTTATTACTCTTGGTGAGCGCCCTCACCTAGACGGTTCGGAGGCGGAAATCGCT